>PVIH01016226.1:0-46408 GCA_004025045.1 Sigmodon hispidus | reverse complement strand
CAGAGTGAGAGGGAGGGGTGCAGAATGAGGGAGGGGTGCAGAGTGACGGGGAGGGGTGCAGAGTGAGTCCTTCTCATTCCCCTGTTCAATGTCTTAGAAAGAGCACTTTTCATGATCCTGACCCAGTTATGGTCCAATTTTTTTTTTTAATTTTTTTTTAACACTTTTATTTATTTATTTGCCTTGGTGTTTGTCTGGAACTGGAACTACAGACAGTTGTTAGCTGCCATGTGGGGGCTGGGAATCAAACCCGGGTCCTCTGGAAGAGCAGACGGTGCTCTTAACCGCTGAGCCATCCCTCCAGCCCCATGGTCCAATTTTTTAAACATTATTTTTTTTTTTTAAGATCACTTTTACCTCATGAAACAATCATTTTAGATTACCATTGTCTGCTCTTTCTCCCTGGGCAAAGACATGTATGGGGCTCTGTCTTCAGGTACCTTAAATCTACAGACACTGAACAGGAAGCTAAAGCCCTTCAGCATGCTTATGACTGGTACGGCAATAAGGTCTAGGAAACAGTATCCCATAGGGGAGGGAGAACATCAACAAAAATGAAGTTCTCGTGTGATCTAGTCTATTGGAAAGAGGCAGTAGCCTTGGGAAAGCATTGGGAAGACTTAGAAGCGGGTACCTGCAAAGGAAAAGAGACCTTGATGGGGGAGCGTTACAATGACCTCTGTGACTATGCCTCTAAGCTCGGAGTGCCCAAGAAGGTGGAGGGGCTGCTGCCATGGCGGGGGTCAGAGGATCTGTTGCTGTGCTGACCACATGAGGGACTGAAAAGATTCTGTGCACAGAATAAAAAGCTCCTACTAGATTTAATTTCCATTTCTATTTACAAGTGTCACATTATTTGGAAACTGAGTTGGGACAGGGCAATATAATGTGGGGAAGGAGATCAATCTACAGTCCCAATGAGGAAAGAGGTTTCCCTGCCAAAAGGTGGAAAAGCAGCTCCATGAAAAGACGCTGAAGAAAAGAGACAGCTAATTCGTGCAACTACTCACATCACAGGTGAGGACAAGGGTACCTAGCACAGTCTGTAGGCTTCCTGCATGGCACTCCTGGGCTGCAGGGCCATTTACAGATGTGCTAGGACATTACATGGAGGATGTACATATGTGTAAAAGCCTGCATGACCATGAACAAGGGGTAAAGATGAGGGTGGCACAAAGGGAGAATATGAATCTCCTTCTTAACTAATTTTTTCAAACTTGTTTTATAATTTGTAGTGGGGGGGAGGATGCATTCTCCAAATCTCTTTTGACTAGAGTAATGTTCTCACAGAACAATACAAACAGCATACACTGGTCCTGGAGCACTAAGTGAGGACTCAAAAATAGAAGCACAATGTTAAACCTGTGTCTATCACCCAGCAGTGTGTAAGCATGTGGAAAGAAGGGCAGTGTGGGCAACCTTTGTGGGAAAAAGTGGTGATACTGTACCATCTCTTCTTATGTGCAAATGCCAATTCTGGGTAGAATGTCGATCCAAGTGCCACAAAATCTTGAGACGAAAATGCAGGCGAATAATCTCCCTGCAGTATTAAGTATTTACTAACCAAGACCCAAGAGACAAAAGCCAGGCAAAGCAAAATAGAATGTGCCCAGCTCATAGTGAGGGCAATAGGAACATGGAATCACTACAAAGCTGGGAAAAGGTTTCCACCCGGAAACGACAAAGGAGGACACCTGAGCAAGAGGCCAAAAGTGAGGGCAAGAAGGACAAGCTCAGTCTTGTCAGTTTGCTACTCATATGCCATCTTGGCAGGGGTAAACATGTCACACTAAGGAAAAGCCAGCCATCTGTCAATATTCTGCTGGGTGAAGTGGGACTGCGCACTGTCCCATGTAGCCAGGGAAGCATAGACTAATGCAGGCTCTTTGGAGGACAATGTGTCAGCATTTGTAAAATACTATTTGACTTGGCAAGTGCTTCTAGGAATTAAGAAAAAAAATAAACTCTAACAAAGGTTTAAAAAAAAAAAAAAAGGTCAGAGACATTTCCTGCAATGTTGGCAACAGCAGAAAAACTTCAAATGTCTCATAACTGGAGTTAAATGCAAATCAACTGAACCCAAATAGTGGGATCTAAGGCTGAACACAGGGATCATCATGACAAAGCTATTGTGTGACAAAAGTCAAGACACTGAATAGAACATGAAAACGAGGGCTGGGCTGGATAGGGAAGAGGCTGGGCTGCACAAGACTCGATGCATGACCGCTTCTTCAGCTGCAGCAGCAGCAGCCAGTGAAGGCATGGCTTCTGGAAGAGGGTCTGCTAGTAAGGAGCAGTCTGTGGCCACTTCCCTGCACAGTCTATAGAACATTAATCTGGGTTTTAAGCAGATGCATTATTCACTACCTTCAAAAGTATGCTGAGAAAATTTCATACTAAGAAAACTAAAAGAAATGAAGTTGAAAGAATAACCAAATAGTAGTATATCTATATGAGTGAATACTATACTGAAGAGAACAGGGTAAGTCTGAATGTATTACTAACAGAATCACCAAGATTTCTTTCTGTAGCAGTAACAGTTACTTTACAAATTAATTGGTGGTGCTGGACACCCAACTCTACAAATGCACTAAACTGCAATACACTATGCAATGGACTACACATTTGTCACACACACAAGCACACACTCACCAACACAAACACATACACACAGTACACATGCATACACACAACACACTCTTTTCTTTTATTGCAGTGTTACAACTTGAACTCTATGCTTCAAATATACTGGATACACACTCCACTACAGAGCCATTGTCAGCCTTGTAAATTATCATCCACAGGGTGGAGAAGAGAGATGTATTTAGGAGATATGGTCCACAAGGTAAATCCAACTCATCACTAGCTTTACCTATAGCCCTCATCACTCACTGACTTAAACAAAAAGTATGACTGAAGCACAGTCACATCTATGATGTGTTTCCCAGTCATATTACATCCACTCATCACAACAGCAGACCCCAGAGAGCTAAAGAGAAAAAGTTCTATGAAGATGAGTGAAAAAAGACCATGGTGGAACAGAGAGTCTGTATGTTATTTAGTTAAAAGAAAAACTACATGAAATAATTTCTACAAGTGTGTAAAGAAGGATCTAGAGGTCTAAGCTCCCAGAGTCACTCATGCTAGGGACACTTCTGAGTAGTGGCAGACAGGAATTGGACACGTGAAGCAGGATTTGGCTTCTGTATGTAGTGTGCCTGAGGATGTGCTTTGTTTTTAGGAGATAATATCCATGCATTAACTGACTACCTAAACTTATTGTTTAGTAAGTGAGGGTTACAGAGCTGGAAGGCACAGGACTAGGTGAAATAAGCAAATAAGGGTTATGATCTTAGTCTTAATTTTACCAAGAATGAGCAGAATTCTTTCTTTTTCCTCTTTTTCCAGGCCTTTCCTTACATTCCCTTTATGAACAGCAGAACTGAGGCCTGTAAGTTAGAAGATGAAATGACATGGAAGACACCATGAGTGGGCACAGACTGGTGAGCTTCTGGACTGTGTCCACAGCCAATGACTTGGGGCATATAATTCCCATTTTGGGCCACTAGGACACATGATTACTCCATGGCTTGAATGTAACCTTCTCCTGGAGTGAGCCTAGGCTCAGAGCCTTAGAATTCATACAGTCACTAATTCACAAGGCCTATGTGAAGGACGTGGAACTTCTAACATTGTCTATACTTCAGAGGGCAAGCAAGTCTGGCCAGTCTTTTAACTAACTAGTAAACATCCCATACTACACTCTTAGAATAAAACAAAACCATTATTGATAAGCAATCCGGGGCCTAGAACAGCCCAGACAAACTGTTTTACACCCTAATATATAGACAATGTAGACAAAATTGATATCTATAAACAGACACACACACACACCCCTCCACCTCCTGTCTTCAGGGTAAGAATGGAGTTAAAATTCTCTGGAGAGTAGTCAGTTGAGAGGATTGGTTTCAAAGCCTTGTAGAAATGGCCAGCCTTCTGAAGCATACATATCAAATGGCAAATGCAATCACTGACCATCTCATCTGTCTACAGAATCAGACCTCAGGTAAGCAGCCATCTTCTCGTGGACCCACACATTCTATACATTCTGGAAAAGACAAGAGCTCCAAAAGAACAAGAAGAGAAACTGTCTAAGAGAAAAGGGAGGTAAGTCCACAGCCTAAGGGATGGGGAGGGCTGAGATGTCTCAAAGGACCTGTGCCCTCGAGGTCCCTCTGCTTGAGCAATTTCCCCAGTGGTAGAAGCCATCACTTCCGCTTCTGAAACATGAGTAGCTACCAGCCCCAATAAAGGCTCTGAGTTCAAAACCTGGGATACTGACTCCCTGTAGATATTACACATGCCATGAAAGTCACTCAGTAACCTGAGTTGAAACAAACTCAGTGTTTAGTTTACAAAAATCCTTGCAAAGAGATAAAAAATAAGACACTGAACATCAATGCAAGTGAAGCATTAAAATCCGCACGCAAATGTGCAGGAGTGCATTTTCAACTCAATGCCATCGCAAGGTTCTCGTTGTATTTAGTAAACTCACCTCCATGTTCTAGAAACACCCGAACACATCGCTCCTTTCCTCTTGCTGCAGAGAAATGGAGCAAGGTCCAGCCATTGGCATCTCGGCCATTTGGGGAATAGCCTTGCTCCAACATCTTTCGCACTGTGTGAACATCCCCAGCGGCTACTGCAGCCTGAATCTGCAATTCTTCCTGGAGCTCAGGGTTCCTCCGACAGTGGTGATGTAACATCCTAGCAGAGTCCACTTTCACCAACCAGTCATTAGGTCAAAGGAGTCAGCCTTTCAGGGAAGGTAGAACACATGAAATTTAGAATATGTGGCCATTCACAATGTCTACTGATCATCCCAGAACTGTTCACTTCCTAAATTAGCACTGTAATTAATGGCAGTTCAATACTACTGGCTAACATGCTAAGAGCAAAACTTTCACTAGTTGCATTAAGGCTACAAATTAATTAAAAGAGAAAGCTAGATAGAAATCCCCAGATTAAGAGAAATATCTCTTCTATATCCTTTTGACAACGTGAAACTACATTTGACTCTACATCACGGCTCTGTTTGAGGTAAATGAGAAGTGGCCTCCAGAAGCTAAGGTGGCAGGACCAGAGGAGCCAGAGTGGTGCTGGTCTGGGGAAGTATGATTTCATATGATGCACCATCAAGATTTATGTTGCAAACTACTCAAAGATACTATCACAAGTCAGAGTCAATCAATATGGAGTACCAGAAAAGCTTGTGATGAGGAAAAGAAAAGGCTGTCTTCAGGCTGAGTGTCTGAAGTAGTCCAACGGAATCTTATTTTAAATCAAGGTTAACAAAGCTTCTGGGAAGCAGGCTGAGCTAACTAAACTGGAGTAAAATCGATTATATTTATGTATGTGGCGCACACTCGTGTGTGTGTGTGTGTGTGTGTGTGTGTGTGTGTGTGTGTGTGTGTGTGTGTGTATGTGTGTGTGTGTTTCTTTTTCTTGGTTTTCCCATCTCAGGTTATTTGATCATGATGTTTTGTCCTTTCTTTTGCTGTCACATTCTCTTAAAACATTTTTTACTAATTTCTGTATCAGAAGTTTTACATTATAGACACTCAAAATAGCATGATAAATAATCTGTTGGTTAACCCCAAGATAAAATGACCTCAGAGAACAATAGTGCTGAGGATTCCATAGGCTTTGCAGGTCATGGAAAATGTGTTCTCAAACCTAGCAAAGAGTGAATGGCTACTTCTCATGGCAGGATCCAAGCTTGTCTATGTGCTTTCAAGCACTGAAATACACACAGAAACCTAGACTGACAAGCTCCTGGGAAGACATTTCAAGTAGGCTGATTGAAAGAAGCAATTAGGCTAATCTCTTGGTTACTAACTTTCATTTCTATAGGTAAATTTGCTTGAAAGAAAAAAAAAATGTGATAAAGCCCCTTTAAAATATTCTGTTTTCATATGTAGGTTACACATCTTAGGATAACCTTGCTACCAATAATTTTTCTTGTAAAATTTTTCATCATGGACTATACACATGTAAAGCAAGCCTAGCTTGGTGGAACTGATACAGGTTAAGAACACAAACATTTGATGTGCTTTCACACATGAAAATGATATCATTATAGTTTCAGCAATATCACTAAGTGATGTAATTTTAAAATATCAATCTATTACCTCAAATAGCTGTTTCCTCAGAGAAAATTGGAAAATGGAAAATTTCTTGATTATTTGTTTTCTTAATAACAAGTTTCCTTTTGTTTCTTCACTTAATTATTTCCTTGAAATTCAGTCTCTTGGCTTAGAAATTTAACATAAAAAATACCTTTCAGAATAGGTTTCATATTAGTTTCAGTGCTATAAGAGACAATATCAAAACTCATCACAATAGATTAATGGAAGTTCTTACTGTCTACTCAGACCATCATCTTTAACAGAATGCTTTGAAATTTTTATTTAAAGTCAGTCTCATTTAGCTCAGGTTGACCTCCCAACTTGCTATGTAGCCTATGCTAGCCTTTGACCTTCCCACTTCTATCTTGAGATAGCAGGTGTGTGCCGCCACATTGGCTCTGAGTGAGTTCTGTGGATATATGTGTATATGCATACACTTAGGGTGTCTTTCTCTACAGTTGCCCACCTTTGAGAGAGAGTCCATCACTGAACCTTGACCCATCATTCCTGGGTCTAGACTGGCTATTTAGCCCTCATGGTCCCCATGTCTCTGCACTCTGGTGCTGGGGTTACAGGTATACATTTCTGTGTTCAGCTTTTACATGAGTACATGGGGATCCAAACTTCAGCCTTCATGCCTGACCTCAAGCCCTTCACCCACTAAGTCCTTCCCCAGCCCCCAAAGGGTGTTTTTTTAAATAGATTAGCTTGGAAAAGCCTAAAACAACAAAACAAATTTAGGTTTTTCTTTCAGTGCCTGATGCATTGTGGATACATTAGCTTTACTTTAAATCACAATTTTTCTCATTCATTTCTGTTCAACTTTATTCCATTCATGCTAAAGACTGAACCCAGAGCTGTGGCCTCAACCAACTCACTCGCAGATTTCAAAGGGAAAAGTAAAAGGAAATGGTATTTCCCCCAGAACAGCACAGGAAGGAGACTGACGGTTCTGAGTCACCTTACCTTACAGAAGAATGACTCTTCTCTTGATAGACAGGTCCACTAATGACCATTGTGTACAAGCAGCATCATGGGGAAGGGATTCCCATGTCCAGGCCTCAGAGCAAGAGTTTTCTTCACCTAGAAACAAACAGAATAGCAATCATGGGAGTTTCCTAAGCTAACAAAGAACCATAGCTGTCTGCACAGTCTCAGAGTTCAGAGAAGGTTTGGGAGACAATGACCTTGCGGCTTACAACAATCTCCAAGATGCAATATTGCAAATGTGATTATTTTTGGCATTTTGTGCCCTTCCCCTCCCGTTCCACAGGTGCTCAAAAAAGAGAAAATAAGGAAAATAACAAATCAGACATTTGGAATGTGAATACAAGCTAAGATTCTTGTTTTTTCTACTGAGAATGTATCTTCAGGCCTGTTTCCTTTGAAATACTTTTAAGGACACCATCAGTCACCTGCTCTTTTTTAAACAGAACTAAAAAAAAAAAAAAAAAAAAAAAGTGTGCATTCAATATAGCAGCTGCCTACGGCCAAATGTAAACTATGATAAGTAAAAGAAGATTATGCCTTTGAATGGTGGCTCCTCATATGCCTTATAGGCATCTAGTCAGTAACATTTACATGCACACAACAAGCTACTTGACACACTAACTACCCAGAATGTTTGCTAGCTTCTCCATACAAATTCTTTAAAAAAAAAAGATCCAAAAAAAAAAAAAAAAACAATAAAAACTCAACCTCTTTCTCTATGCATAATTAAGAAAAAAAAAAAAAAAAGAGTCTTTCCCCCTTCCCACTGAATCCCAGTTCTGTTAATTCCATTCAGGTTAAGGATATCAGAGACTCCCCACAAAATCACATGGAGATCACTCTGGGAATCAGCCTATTCGGAGACATGCCACCCTTCTGGTGGGGGTGGTGCTAAGCCTTTATCACTTAAACATTCAGATAAGGAGAGGGACAGGCCATCTGCCAACCAGACTTGTGCAACAGAAAAGTGGCAGTTGTAGGGGCTTGCTGGCTGCTCAGAGAGGTATTCAACTCAATTTAGAATGATCCATGTTTTCCTTTTGTTCTCTTCATGTTTTATTTTTCCTTGCCTGAAGTCTTTAAGGACAGCAAAAATATTTGCATGCACAAGGACCTAAAATCTGGGTGCAACCTGTGCCTATTACTTCCAAATAAATAAAGTAGACACGATCAGAACAACTCCTTTAAAGCAAAGTATAAATACCACAGAGCAACCCTTGCAGAAATGGACGAAGACTGATGCAGAAAGTCTACAAGGTGAGCCGGGAACATCTTATAGAGCCTGAAGGCAAGGAGGTGTTCAAAGCCAGCCACAGGGACAAAGGAGCCAGAATCAGGGCTTGCTCTGAAGGCATCCCCATGTCAAGAATAAACACCATCAGTTGTAGACCAGCACTAAGCCACCAGGTTCTAGTGGATTGTTACAAGCTGGGGCTGGGGGCTGGGGACTGGGGCGTCACACAGACAATCCTAGCTAAGGTCAAGATGGGGAAAGAAAACCTCACAGGCCAGGAGGTGGTAGGCACAGGAGAAATGGGCATCGACAGTAAACAGAAGGTAATATATATACAGGTATGAAACTGTCAAAGAACAAACTTAATTTCTAAAAATGAAAACCAAAAAGGATGAATGTTATCAATCATTTCTAAGTGTGTATTCACTATTCTCTGTCTCGCTACAGAAATAAAAATGCCCCAAAGTGGCTTCATGCCTTTATGAGTCCTTGTGGATTTTCACTGGCCTCCACTGCCCATCACCACTTTCACAGAGACAGTTGGGCAGGATAAAGAGGAAGCATGGGAAGTCAGTGTTGAAGAAAGCATGATTCAACATGAAGGTATTTATTCATAATATCAAGGAAAGGCTGGGTGTTAAAGAGATAAAGAGGTCAAGCTATCTCTCCATGCAAGATAATAATGTACAATTCCCTGTAAGTGACTTTTAATAGGACAAATAGATGGTTACCAGATACCTACTGTGTGCTCAGCACAGCTCAAAACTTGCTAAAATAGAGTCTTACACATTTAAAATGACATTTTAAAAAGATTTTTAATTTGTTACGTGTGTCTATGGTGTGTGTCTGTCTGTCTGTCTGTCTGTCTGAGCACCACATGCATGTCTGGTGCTTGAGGAGACCAGAAGTTGGCTTCAGGCTTCAGATCTCCTGGAACTGGAGTTACAGGCTGTTGTGAGTAACTGTGTTTGGGACTGAACCTGGGATCTCTGTAAGAGAATTCTTAACCTCTGAGCCATTTCTCCAAGAGACTTTTTAAATGACAGTTTTTAAAACTTTAGATATTTTAGGATTTTTTTTTCTTCTGATAATATCAAGGACTATAAATAACCATAGATTTTAAACTAAAGTCACTCTTACCTGCATGTGCTGCATCACAAGGGAGAACACACACATGGTATACCATGTACACATGATCTCTGTTGTTTGCACCATTGTGAATAAAAGTCTAATTAATTTTCTCTTAGTGTTACTTTATGGGCACTCAGGTGTGTATAAATAGAGGGGAAAGCACCAGCCTTAAGAACAAATAAAAATTCAGCAAGGATGACTATTTAAAAAAAAAAAAAATCAAGAAAAGCCACAGGTGGGAAGCCTAATTTTCTGCAGGGAATGCAAGTTCAAAATTCTAATGGCTTGCAGAAATCACTTAAAAAGCAGGACTGACAAAGGGATGATGTTCTAAATCATACAGATTCAATAGGAGGTTCTCTTAATGATGGCTATAGACTCCAGCAACTACTGACACCAGACCCACCTCTAGAAATTGCATTTTAGAGGGAAAACATAAATAATAAACAAATATGAAAATCTTTGGAAGTGTCAAAATAAATCATTTTCCCAATGTGGAGCATTTTCTTAAGTAGTCTTACTACTTACTGTTAATACCATGTTTACATTTTGCTAAATTATCTTTTCTACTATAATAAAGTCAAAAGATAACCTAGGTCTTCAAGCTTTTATACAGTTGGTCACACTGAATACTACAAAGTTTTTATTGCCTCATTTCTTTATATGAGAACAAGTAAAGTTCATTCAGCCAAGATCAAAATTTTCCCCCATAGTTAAAAGAAAATCTATACTGAGATAACAGACTGAAGTAGAATATACTCATAAATCAAGTATGTTTGAAATTTGCCCAAGAATACACAGCCTTCAAAAAATCTGATGTCTCTATAATTTCCTTTGGCACAGACTACATATTAGTGACTTCTGTGTATTATTTTCTTCCATGGCTTTTTGTTTTCTTGGGTTGAGACACCAAGCCTCCCATGTAGTAGAAGCTGGCTGGTAACCTGGATTCCTCCTGCCTCAGCCTCCCAAGCAGTAGAACTGCAGATTTGCTGCCTGCTTCTGCAAATCTGATGAAGTGATACAAACGAGAACTCAGTTTCCTAGTCTCAAACCAACAAGAAGTAAGGTAACACAGTTCCTGACTCAAGAAAGCACACGAGCATTTCTTTGTGGAATAAACTGAGATGTGGAAAATCAGCAACTTTGAAGATACTGGCTTTGAGGACAAAAACCAAAAATCCACCAATGGCTCACAAGACCCCATAGAGAACCCAGATACAGAAATATACTCTGTCTAATCAAAGTACACAACATGGCCAAGAGCCAGGCTGCCAAGCTCTACTTATACAATCAAGATCCCGATGTCCAAAATAAAGCAGGTGTTATTTTGGTGTCACTCAACATACCATAGTGTCTATGTTCCTAAAGAAGGATCTCAGATTTCCTCCAAGTAACTGGACCTCTAAGTGACACAAAGATTTATTATCAAGTACAATTAATCTATGACTCACATAAACTCTAGGAGAAAACCCAATGATTTTCACAAAATGAAAGTGACATGAAGTGACAGAGAAAAGTTTAGAATCATTTATCCAGACCCAACTCAAAGCTTAAACCATGGGTATTAGAAATACTCTGTCATTAGTGTCCTATGAATACAGGCATGCCAAGTCAAACTTAGCAGCCTCAGGCCAGTGCCTCAGGAGTTTGCCAGCACATTACACTGGGGGACTTCACACATATGAAAATAAAAAGACTGAAGGTCAGGTTGCAGATACACAAGACTGTTTCTGACTTTATCTACCCATTTTAAGAATGGAATCATGAAAGGTAAATGTGAACAAAGACTATACACACACTAAGTGTGAACAAAACTAAAGATTATACACACATGTAAATAAAATAAGACATATGTTTACTTTATATATAACACACACATATAATCTAATAGAATTAATTGTGAATAACATCATTTTAGGTATAAAAGATAAAAGTGGTCCTAGCATACTAAAAATGTAGCACTTAAGTAGCAGCAATTATTCTCTCTTTGTGATATAAATCTGTATTTGGTTACCAAATAATCAGATTAGCACCAACCCATGTCACTCACAATAAAGTTAATACCAAGTTGACTGCCAAATGTAGAAATAAAAACTATCTAGTTGGCCATGTTTTAAGTAAATGTCTAAATTAAATAAATTTTAAATGTTTGACATAATCTAGACCAAACATTCTCAACTACGCTAATTATTACAATACCCTCTCAAGTGTGTGTGTGTGTGTGTGTGTCCCTGAATCCTTAGACAACCATTGCCAGCTGAGCAGACTCATGTACTATTATTTAAGCAGCACTAATAAATGGCCTGGCTTAAAACCAGGATAGAGGAGATGTCTATCTTTGCAAGTGTGACTAGTGTTCCTTATTTAAAATCTCAAGCCAATATATCCTTCACTTAGGAATCCTAGCAAATGCATCCTAAGATTAACTCTAAAAATATCTCTACCTCCACTGAAGAGGCTAGACTACAATATATATTGCCTTTTATCTTTGAATCATACTTCAAATATTTTATTACTTTTAAAAAACATATAAAGTATTCAGAAGGCATCACACTGCTGAGTTTCATATTTAACTGCTGAACCTCTCCAGCCCTGAGTTCTGTGTTTAAATATCAACTACCCTTTAACTCAAGAGAACTTTCCTTAATTCCCATATATATGCATTCTACCCCTAAATTTTCTCTATAGTACAGTTACTGATAAATATTATTTTTTTCTTTCTTGCTCAGTTCTGTAAACCTGTGTCTAATTCTGTAGCCAGCCCAGGTTGGCTTCAAATTCTTCATCCTCCTGCCTCAGCCTTGAGAGAATAGCAATTATAGCTAGGCAATGGTGTTTCATACCTTTGATCCCAGCACTCTAATCTCAGCACTCAGGAGGTAGAGGCAGGCAGATCTCTGAGTTCTGGGCCAGCCTGGTCTACAGAATGAGTTTCAGGACAGCCAGGGTTACATAGAGAAACCTTGTCTCAAAAAACAAAGGAACAAAATAAGTATAGCAATTACAGAGAGGACCCATTTGCACAGAGCTAATACATACTACTTTTAAATTATATCCAGAACATAGTCTTTCCTTGGTATCTAAATATATGAAAGCTCTCAGAGTCCCAAAAAATGATCTTTATGTCTTAAAGATCAGTAGGATCAAAAGGCATTATTGAGTGTGTGCAAGACAGAAAATCTAATAGGACAAAGCTACAAATCTACCATTTTAAATACTTCTTTGTACTGAAAAATTCCAAAAACATCGAGTTATTAAAATAAATTAATCATTTTTTATTTGTGCTAACAAATGTTATAGAGTTATTCATTAAGTAGTCTCTATGTTGTTTTATGTATAATTCCTTTTTATATTGTTGGTTTGCATATATTCTCTTTTTACAATAACAATCTAAACTTACCTTTTGGGCATTTTCAGAGGCAGCAACAAAATGAGCAGCAGAAATCTGACCACATGAACTAGGTGCTTACATTTCAATCTAGCAAATTCTCTGTAAGGGTTTTAAAACGAGAAAACAAGAATGACCACTGCCAAAAAACTAAGTCTCAGATAGCTAAACATACCAAAACATTACTTTGTTTTAAAATTCCTGGGCCACTATTGTCAAGGAGACACAAAGTAAACTTCTGTAAGTTCACCTAGAACACCAGAGATGTAACAAATATTATGTATCACTTTCTAACAACTCTTAGTGTCCATCCATTTTGTCACACAAAACCCCAAAGAGTCAACTATATACTTTGTTTCAGGGGCTATACAGTTCCCATTCTTAAGCTACATATGTTTATTTTTTCCAGGAAAACCAAATCAAATTATTTTCTTCAAAACCCCTAAGTTTCGGTCCTACAGTTCACCTTCTGCTGCTCAGCATTACCAGTGATGGTAACTCTGAAGCTTCCTGATGAAGGTAGAGAGAAAACCATACACGGGGAAAACAGTAAATTGTAGTTTGATTAAAAGCAGCATCATTCAGAATTAACAAGCAATTAACATAGAATTGAGGAATTCCTATGAGAGTAAGAAAGGCGGGGAGCTACCAAAAGGTCTCAAAGCTTCAGAGCAGAGTAAATGACACGGTGTACGAAAAGATAATGCAAAACCCGGAAACATTCTGAATGGGAACCAGAAAATGTTTGGGGGGGGGGGTTGAGAAGTTACTGAGATGTTAAGGATCAGGCATGGGCAATGTCTCTTTTTGCTAAGAATCTAGGATCTAGGAAAGCTTGCATTCCCAGGCAACCACCCTGAAAATAAAGCATTGCTTAATGAGGTAGGGGCCAGGAATAAACAATGGGGGAGGGGAGGTCTGGTCTTTACCTTTAGAAAGGACACTGGTCCAAAGCACTCCCTACTGCTTCTCTGGTGGGTGGGCAGACCTCTTTCTGTTGTCGAGTGTCCTTCAGCCAGCTCAAACCTGAAAAACAGAAACCAATGAGTGGTGCAGTGATCTAGGGACAAGGAGAAGCTTCTGAGGATGGGGGACCTAAGAAAGGCTGGAGAGTGGCAAGAGCAGGCAAGGGAAAGCAGGGCTTTTCCTTCCTCCCACACGCAGCCAGCCCCTTCCCCTCAGGGAGAAGGAAACTGACTTTACCTGCCTCCTCAGCTGCAGCTCCTCTCCGTCCTTTCAGCCTCCTCCACATTCACCAACTTCTCCATTGAAGAAAACACCCCAGGCAGGGCCGGACACTGTGTTCCTGATCCTCCTCGGTGCTTCACGGCCACAGCCCGGAGAGCATCCAGATAGCCGATCCAGGCTGGAGGTGGAGGTCTTGGCCTCGAAGCAGCCTCGGGGAAGGGGTGCAGGGAGGAAGTGCCGGCTCGGGTTGGGGGGGCAGTCCCGGTCTAGGGGCTCAGACCAGGGGTCTGCTGCGCGCCGGGTGGAGGCTTCTAGCTACCGAGGGACTCAAGAGGTCTGGGGACAGAAAGACCCTAAATCGTACCGGGTCCGAAGTGTTAGCAGCAGGGTGTCCCGACAGGGGGTTTTCAGGATGCACTTTGCACTGGGCCACCCCCGCCCCCTCCTTCCAGCACTTTGGGGTCACTGGGATGGGACCAAGCCTTCGGCAACCAATCAGATGCCGCACTGGAGCCTGCGCTCCAAGCCGTAAACCAGATCCGCGGTGGGTGGGGGTGGGGGTAGGGGGTGGGGGCGACTTGGTTGGTTGGTTGCTTCCTTCTCCTCACGCAGAAGCCCCCACCCCCTGGCTGCCGTAAAGCTGCCTGCGGATTAGCGACAGTTAGAGGAGGCGGGCCTTTAAGGGTTGAAGCTCGTCTCCGATTGGTCACTCTCGCTTCGCCCCTCCGCTTCCCCGCGGAGGTTCCCGAGGCTCCACCCCCCAGAGCCTGGAGACTCGAAGCGGTTGCTAAGAGACACTGTACTACGAATGGGGCTTCTACGCACGCTGTGGGAGGGGCCGGCGAGGCCTTTGGTGGAGTACGGTGGCCCGGAGAGGGCAGCTTATGGACATGAGTGGCGGAGTGATGGTGGCGCGGCCCGGTCGGCTGGCGACCAGGTAATCCCGAGCCCAGGTTGAGCTGAGCAGCGAGAGAAGCGTGTGAGCAGCAGGTTGAGAGTCGGACAAGGCTACTGGGCCGAGGGCAAGCTAGGAGGGCCCTGACTTGCCGCAGCTCTGCAGCGCTTTTTGGAAGCGAGCGGTGGGTTCTTGGTGCATCTGTCGGTCTCTGAGACCCGGTTAGCTTCGGATGCCTCGCCCAGCGAGCGAGCGAGAGAGAGCGAGAGAGAGCGAGAGAGAGCGAGAGAGAGAGCGAGAGAGAGCGAGAGAGAGCGAGCGAGCGAGAGAGAGCGAGAGAGAGAGAGAGAGAGAGAGAGAGAGAGAGAGAGAGAGAGAGAGAACGAGAGAACGAGAGAGAGAACGAGAGAGAGAACGAGAGAACGAGAACGCTCTTTGGGATCGCGATGAGGATTAAGGGTTTTCTTGCAACGTGGTTTCCTGTAAACAAAGCGCGAGCGCGCGGGAGTGGGGGGCGGGCGGGGGATAGTTCAAAATGGACACATTGGTACATGTTTAAGTGTATTTATTCATTAAGCAAGTGTTTGCTGGCTTGATACTGCTCTAGTTGTTGCGGGGACTTTGTGAACCATCTTTTGCTTCTATCTTAACAAGAAAAGATAAAACTGCAGAATGATTAGGAAGAAAAAAGAAACAGCCAAAGTAATGGAATCCAGTTTTAGTAAGATGTGATGGGCTCTTTTAGATTGGTAGGAGAGGTCTCCTAGAGAATGACAGTTGCCGGACTTAAATGATGAATAGTTAGCCCAGCAAAGATCTGAGGGAAGAACTTTGCAGGTAGAATTAATCAGAAGCATAAAGCTTTTGGTACTGGAATAAGCTTTGCTGTTGTAAGGAGAGCCCTGTGACCAAAGCAGAGTAAAGGGGAGAAATATAGAAATGAGATTGGGGTGTGGGCAGGCTGCAGATTTAGCAGGTCTTTATAGGTCATGTCAGAAGGATTATAGTCTCTTGTGTTTTGCCAAGGATCACTCGATAGAGAAAGCTGTTATGGGGGACTGGATTACTGCAGATGTTGTAACTTCCTGAGATACTTTGTTGCTGGTGGGAGTCAAAGTGTTCAATTTGCCTCTGGTTCTCTTCTAGGCTGTTACTCTTTATTCAAAGGTTCTCCTTTTGTTTCCTCCACAGGAGTTACCTTTTAAATGGGCAAACTGGGTTCACTCATTCCCAGGAAAGGTCATAGTTAGGGATGGGGAAGGGGAAGGATCAAAACTGAAAACATCTGAGGACAATACAGTGAAATAAATAATGTGGTTTGGACAGAGAGCACAGGGCAAGACCATCTAGTCATGACTTGAATATACACAATGTTTCTAGGGACTAGTTAGATTCTCAGTTAGAAAGTGAGAGTAGATGGGAGATTCCTGACTATGATTTCATGAGAAAGGGGGTTAGTGAAAGCCTGAATATTTTAATAGTTGTAGTCTTTGAGGACCCCAGAAAAAGCCTACAAATTAGTTTGTTGGCACAAAAGTAAATGGACCCAAACAGGCAGGTCTTAGGGCTCTGCTAGACCATGTGGTCTTTGAAGTTTGAGACATTATCCTAAGAAAAAGATTTTTCAGGATGTGGTGGATGTAGGGTGAGCCAAGATAAAACTACTTAGGAATGACTCCACTGTCTCTGTAAAGGGTAGAAATGGTTCACAGAAGCTGTGGCAGTGAGGACAGGGGAATTGGGTAAGGAAGGGTTCCAAAATGCAAGTCTTCCAGCCTCCATAAGTTACTGACATGGACTCCTTACACTCAGCTGAGGAGAAATACTGGAAAGTGTGAGTTTGAAGAGCATGGAATGAGAGTGCCTATGGGCTCTCCAAGTGCAGTTCTGCAGGAGGCATGGAATACCTACACAGAGAGTCACTGTTAGTATTCAATGGAAGCCAAACTCCACATTTTGAATTGTATATTTTTCTTGGAGTAATCACATATAGTGATAAGATACTGGGCAGTAGTGGCTAGCCATGGCTCCCAAGCAGCTACAAAATCACCAGGAAAACAGTCAATACTCTAGATTGTACTGTTTCTAGTATTTGTTTGTTGGTGTGTTTTTACAACCCCTCATCTCTGTAGCCCACTTCACTCTGTCTCCTGTACACGTACAGCTGTGGTTTCTCCCTTGTGCTATAGCACTTAATAAAGGACATGGGCAATTGAATACTTTCTTATAAACTAGGTTTGTTTTAGATGAAGTTTGTCCATCAATCTGTAAGCTATTGTGATCACTCTAGATGTGGTCAGAAAGTTGAGTTTTCTGCTTATGATATGTTTATTGGAATGTAGCCCCATGCTAAGTCAGGAGTATCAGAAAGGAGCTAACCCCTAACTTGAAGAAGGAATATTGAAGACAGAAAAGTCCATGGAATTATTCTGAGAGAGGGGATGGGGAGGGCTGAGCTCTGAGAGGTCCTGCCATGAGAGACCAGGAGAGGAAGAGGATCCAGGAAGGGAAAAGGAGCTTCCACATAGACTGCCTTGCCAACAGTCAGTGTGCTTTTAGAAAAGGTAGGCATTGTTTATAAAATTGGAAAAATGGATAGTTATTACCTATGTAAACGTGAGCCCACATTCCCTGTATGTAGCAGACTGTTCCTTTGCCCAGGAGACATGTTGATAAAATTGTAAGTGGAAAGCATGTATCAAAATTGTAGGAAAGAGTAGCAGAGGGGTTGGTTTTAAAGACTGCATTCCAAGCATGAGGGCATATGACTAATATGGGTTAATGATTAAGCTACTGTTTCCTTTAGTGAGGTCCACAGGTTTCTTTCCCACCATCAATGTAAAACTTTAGAAAATACAACTTCTTAAAACATCTTTAAATTTTTTATATATATTTATTTATTGTGTTTGTTTTCAATGTACATGTACCACTGTGTTAGGTGTGGAGCTCAGAAGACAGCTTGTAGGATGTTCTCTGTCTAACTATATGGATTCCAGGGATCGAACTTAGGTCATCAGGCTTGGCAACAAGCCCCTTTACCTGCTGAGCCGTCTTGCTGGCCTAGAAGGACATTTTAAGTAACTGTTGACTTAGATTAGAAAATGTATTGTTTTGTTTCAGTAAGAACCATGTTGTCATAGAAGACATTTCAATCACTTTCTGGCTATTAGTTTAGACAAAATGTATGTAGAACCTAGAGCTATGTAACTACATAGGAATATATGCTACTCTGCAAGCAGGTTCAGAATTTCAACAATAAACAAAAAAACTCAGCAACAATGCCACAAACTATTTTGGAGAATTTCACATATTTCCCAAAGCCTTTTAGCCCTCATTTTTATCTTTGGTGCTCCCTTTCAGTCATCTTGTAATTTCAAATTGAACTTTCTCTTTAAAGTGGGTGCCTGGTGTATAATTAGAACCCAGTTCTATCAAAGACTGATCAGTGATATGTTTTGATCTTTTTACTCTACAGCGATTTACTGTAAAAACAAAGGATTGTCCCAGTTTGGGGAGCAGAACACCTTGCCAAAAGCCTAACCCTTTATCTTTCAATCCATTTAAAGTCTTATTTCTACCTAAAGTGATTATAACTGAAGTATATTCCTCCATAAAGGCCTGCATGAACTCTCCAGTGCTCTTGAGGGTATGGGATTTGAAAATCATAAGAAATAATCTAGTCCAGGGCTTTTAAAATTTTCTTACAAAGGCTTGTCACTATTTTATGAGAATATGAAAGAAACCTTTTGAAGACCTTTGCTTTTTGCATCAGGCCCAACCGACCAGCCAGGCCAAAGCATTAGTATTTGTACTAAGTATAGGTAGACAAACTGAACTTTGAAATAAGTCAGTTTAAAAAAAAATAATGATAATGATAAAAATAAAAGGCTCACAAGGAACCCACTGTGCTTGAGCAAGCTTGGAAGAATGTCCTCTGTAATTCCTAGAAAGGAAGTGACTGAGAAGTGAGCATCTTTTTGTACTCTGCTTTGCTTTTGTTTTTCTGCCTTTAAAGCACAGCTCCACTGTCCAGCTCTTTAGAATGCCTTTTCTATATTTCTGTGTGGTGTCTGGAGTTTGGCCCAGGGGTAGAGTACTTACATAGCACGTACAAGGCATTGGGCTTAATCTTGAGCATTACAGGAAAAAAGGAAAAGAAAAAGAACATTAAATCAGATGTTAGCTAATTGTGAATCAACGGTTTAAAAAGAAAAACTATTAGATCTTTACATTTCCTTAAGTTTTAATTTTTAACAGTTCAGGCCACTTTACAAGTTAGTTTTGAGAACATTTACTAAGCATAGAATCAGGTAGTCTCAAACCCCATGAAGAAGGAGTGAGAAAGGAAGAAGTGGAATCTGAATAAGGTGGGAAAGGCACTGTCCTACCACTCACCGCTTGGACTAGATGTCGCAGCTTCAGAGTCTGGAAGGTCTGGCAGCGCCTTTGTGAGGGTCACTGTGCTCTTTCCACATGGCCAGCTCTGCAGTCTTCCCACTAAAATCCCATATCTGAGTTGCAACAACATTTCAATGATGTAGAGATAACAAGAGGAACATCAGATAGCCAGAATTTCACAGGGTGTGCTACTAGAGAGCCCAAAATTTTTTAATTGACTTCAGCTATCAGATTTGCTGATTCTTAAATTGTAATTCTTTGACTTGAAAGCAGTTGATTGCAGAACTTTGGAGCTTGGAATGGCTGCTTTTTTCTTTGTTTTACTTTTTTTGTGGTGTTCGGAATTAAACCCAAGGGACTCGCACCTGCTAGGAAAATGCTATGTCACTTAGACTGCAGAATATTATTATCTATTTTAGAAATATTAAGAAAATTTGCTTAAATGACAGGTTAAATGTTATAAAGATGGGAAATATTAGTACTCTCTACAAAAAGTCAACTTAGATTAACCCAGTTAAACATCTATGCAAATGTCTGTTTACCATTTTGCTTATTTGAGAATAAGGGCAGTGTTTGCATGTAAACACAATGCAGAGATTCTGACCCCCCCAAATCAAACTACAAATATTTACAAATTTTAAAAACAGAAAATATATTTCAACAAGAAACTTTGATTTAATTTCATGATTTTATCTTACCATAACATGGTTAGGTTTTAATTTTTTTAAATATTTATTTTTATTTTATGTGAATTGGTGTTTTGCCTGTGTAAGGGTGTCAGATCTTGTAAGTACAGACAGTTATGAGCTGCCATGTGGATGCTGGGAATCGAACTCGGGTCCTCTGGAAGAACAGCCAGTGCCCTTAACTGCTGAGCCATCTCTCTATCCCAGTTTTTAAATTAATATATATATATAAACAACCTTTTCTACATTTGTTTACTTGAGGTGTATTTATGCACGGAGATCAGAGGGCAATTTTAACCACTGGCTCTCACCTTCCACCTGGTAGGTCAAGGGAGCAAATTCAGGCTGTCAGCTTTTGGAGGAAAGCACCCTTATCTACTAAGCCATCTTGCCAGCCCATTTTAATTTTTTTATATAAGAAATATGTTATATCATACTGGCTTATCAATAGTAAGACATTTATAGTTACAGTATTAGTGTGGACAAAATATTTTGATGTTGATTATTTACTATATTTTAAACTTTCAGAAAATTTTAACATTATACAATAACTACATATATTAAGTTTTATTTCAAGAAATAAAAATTAATGATTGGTTTTTCTTGTTTCTAGTAGTGAGCCCTCTCATTTTTTTAGTGTAAGTCATACTCTTACACAGGATCATGTTAGGCCCAGTTTTTAAATAATGCTACCAAATAGCTGAATGGGTCCTACATGCAGCAAAGTCACAGTTCCTGGATGCACTTTGACCTCACTGATGTGGAAGCCACTCATTTGGGGTGGGTTTTTTTTTTTTTTTCCACTTTGATGTGAAGTAGAAAGTTAGGGTTTCAGTATAGCACTTTTTTCTTTTAAGATCTATTTGTTTCTGTTTTATGGTAATGGGTGTTTTTCTGCATGCATGTCTGTGTACCACATGTATGCTGGAGCTGAGGAAGCCAGAAGAGGGTGTTCGATCCCTTGGAACTGGAGCTACAGAAGATTGTGAGCCACTGTGTGTATGCTGGGAACTGAACTCAGGTCCTCTGCAAGAGCAGGAAGTGCTCTTAACCACCGAGCCTTCTCTCTGGCCTGGACTGTTATATGGCTTTTAATAAGAGGAAATGTTTTTGTTTCTTCCATCATCCACAGTTCTCAGGAGGCACTTATTCTTAACCTTACAGTCCAGGGATGTGTGAGGAACACAGTACTTCTTAGTAGGTGGTATCTCTAGATGCAGGTGTGTGTGGCAGAGAAGCCTTCACAACCTCTACATTGTCAGTAAAATGGTCTTCCTATTTATGCAGTCCATTTAGTTGTTGCTTTAGCATCTTGTTTCTGTGATTGTTCTGACCCCCACCTGCCATTTACTACTCAAAGCCAATTTAAACAAGTTTATATATTCTTAGATTTGTTTTTAAGTGATGACTTCATTGGGGACAGCACATCTATGTAGCAGCCAAGTCAGGCATATTGTTCTTCCTGCAAATAGTTGTCTGGAGGAGGGAGACAAATAAGCCACAAGTCCACTGCATTCATCTCCAACTCCTGCTGAACAAAACCCCGGCTGCTGTTTCGCAGTCCTGAGAAACCTCAGGAAAAACCTCACCCTATCTTAATGATGGGCTTTCTCTCCTCAAAAAGAGCAGTCACAGGAACTGAACAGATTTGTTTAACTACTTCAGTGTAATCTTTCAGGCAGCTGGCCCACAGAAGCGAGGTCATTGGTGTGTGTGTGTACACGTGTCTGTGGTTTATACATGTGCCTATATGGATAGAGGCCACAGAACAGCCTTGGGTATCAGAGTCAAGGTCCTCTGTTAGTTTGGAGCTCACCAGTTAGGCTGGATGACTAGTTCCGTTCAGGAATCCTCCCATCTCTGTCTCCCAGTGCTGGGATTACAAATGTGCACCCCACCCCCATGCCCACCCTCAGCTCTCTCCTCAAGTGCACACAGTGCTCCTTGAAGGACCCAAGTTCGCTTCCTCACCCACTTTAGATGCTTTACAACTACCTGAAATACCAACTCCATGAGATCTGATATTCTCTTCTGGCTTTTGCAGGCTCCTGAATACATAGCACGCACCGCATGCTGGTGTGGGGGGGTTGGTTTATTTATAAAAGAATAATAAAAAACCCAATGAGTCTTATATATAAAACATGACTTTTTGGTTTTCATTTGTTAAATATTCATATAATTCTTAAATAATGACTCATTAGAGGATGTCCCAACCCCAATGTAGCATTGATTATTTGCTTGGTCTCTAGAATCTGGGGCTTGGAAGTTTTTGTTTTTGTTTTTAATAATTCACACTGTCTTCCATGTATGGCCACTGCCCTGTATATCATATCTAGCCTCTAAGAAAATTGGTAGTAGAAAAAAAAGAAAGTAGCTTATGCTTTGGATGCTAGGCTCCATTCTGGATGGAACTGTGTAGGGACCTGGCCATTATAAATAGGAGCACAATAGAGCAGATGTCATCCAGTGTTGTCCTTGTAGCCATAGTCCAGCTGTAGCTGGCAGAAAGAGGGCTGGGGATGAGTAGAGAAATCACATTATATCCTGATCTCACTGACCCAGCAAAGAGGGTGCTGAAATGAGGGACACTTAACAGGAGGTGGGATGGCAAAGAGCACCATGAAAGATTGATTTCTGAAGGATTGCTTGATCATGAATAACCAAGAGTAGAAAACTGCCACTTTTAATATTAATAGGATATTCCATTTTTAGAAAATGCTTAGCACAGTGTGATATGAAACCAGGGAACTTAGCTTATCAATAAAATTAAATATATTGAGCAGAAATTTTAGTGTCATCTTTGATTCAATTCTTGAGCCTTCCCAGACCCACAAAATTAGAATCTATGGTAAAGGAATGAGCATGTTGCCCATGTTTTAACAAGCCTTCTGGGGAATTCTGATGCTAGAATTTGAGAATGCTGTTTAGAGCATACTCATTTCTTCATGAGGAGTGTTGGTTGTTGTGGTTCTGTGCTAGAATACTGGAACTCACACATACGAGGCACATACCCCACCACTGAGCTCAAAACTATTCTAATGTTCGGTCTAAATCTATAGTGGTTCTGGGCTAGAACCCAGGCAGGAGCTCATACACAACTAGACACATGCCCTATGACTGAGCTGTATTTTAGTTTAAAACTGTTCTAATGCCCAGTCTAAATCTGTGGTGCATTTAAAAAAGTTAGCTTTTGGAGAATGGCAGTTTGTATTAAATGTTGCTATCCTCCTGACTCCAGCTCCTAAGAGCAAAACTATTATTCATGGCTTTTCCATAAAGATGGCAAATCTCAGTCTGTACAGCCTCTGAGCTCTTATCAGTCAAGCTGAAGATGGCTCCTGTCCTCAGTGGGCTTATAATTAAAGAACAGAATCAAGAGTAACTGGAAGTCATAGAGCCCTGTGGACTTATGTTGTTGAGATAATGTCTTTCCACCCCTTTCTGAGCAAGAAAAAGTTCCCTTTTCAGTGTCCTACAATTCCAGCAATGGGCAAAGTGGTGGGCACAGGAATTTTGACAGCTTTGGCAGCAGTTCTAAGAGCCTAGTGAGGGTCCTTTTGAATTAGGAGAGAAATTTTTAATCAACTTGGGCTGTAGCATACAGGATGAGACTATGCCAGGAAGGTAATGGGGGCTACTGGACATATGCATGGTCTATGATGACTTTTGTGTCCTGGACCTGTAGCTTACCACACTGCCTTTCCTTCTTGGTTCTTGAAACCTCCCCCTAATCAGTAAGCCTTCAAGACTATATCTAGCAAAGTGGGACAAGGAAATTGGGGTCTGTATAGCTTCTGCAGTTTTTATTTGATATTTAAGGAAGCTTGGCTTTGAGAATGGCAAGGCCTTTGGGATGCTCTCCATCCAGGTTAGCATGTATTTGTGTACTCATTGCCAATCTGGAATGAAGCAAAGCTGAGTTCTCAGTGAGCCTGTTTTACTTCTTTCAATTTGATGTAATTAATAGGTTTCCTTGTGGTCCTTTTCATACGTTCTATTAACCCTAGATGCCGGTGACTATGACTCCCCTAGGCCCTTACCTGGTTAAGGTCACCCAGGGTCTGTTTGGAAACTGTGTCTTCCCCAAGAGGGGCCTCCGTAGCATCTCAGTTTGTTCTCTATGACTATGATAAACACCAGGACCAAAACAACTTGGAGAGCAAAGTTCATTTGAGACTTTACACCTGGCAGTCTATCATGAAGAGAAGTGAGGGGCAGGCTTTGAGGTGGCTTAAGCTTCACTCAGTGTCACAGCCACTTCCTGTTATCTCCTGATCAAGATGTAACCAGCACCACTTCTGCCTGCATGCTGCCATGCTCCCTCCCTTCATTGGTGATAATGGACGGAACCTCTGAAACTGTCAACCAGCCCCAATTGTTTTCCTTTGTAAGAGTTGCCGTGGTCATGGTGTCTTCACAGCAATAGAAACCCTAACTAAAACAAGGAGACAGTTTATACATTATGTGAAATTCTTTAATGAAGCAGAAGGGTCTTGATTAAAACAGCTGTTTAAATTCTATGTGGGTAGAGTGAGGCCTGGAAAGAAACCATAGACTCTGATGGTTTCCAGCTCTCTGTTGGCCATGTCACAGAAGAGACATTAGCCTGTTCTGTCCAGTTGGAGGTACTTGTCCTCTAAAGGTGTTCCCTGAATAGAAGTGTGGGAAGGAGTGAGTGTCAGGGCCTCAGGATATATGGAGAGCTATTGAGAAGGTGAATGTGGGTAATGATCAATAGGATGAAGTAGACAGCTCCTTTCTTCTGAGGACCTCAAGAACTTGGCCAAATACCCACAGCAGGCTTGTCACAGATTTGGAGCTGGAGAAAGGGGACATGATAGCCTGGCAATGGTGAGTGCGAAATAATTTCCAAAGCTTGTAGGAGAACAGAGCAAACTGGAGACCAGTGCTGCAGCTGAGAGTACTGACTAGAAGCTATGCCTCTGCCTCAGGGCCAAGTCAGGAAATAAAGGAACACAAATGTTTTCATAGTCTCCCCGCCCCACCCCCAAGATGAGTTTGAGAGGAAAGGGGAGACTGACTGTCTCATGCCTGGGGAGATCAGTTCTCCACCCAAGACACCCTTCCAGCGGGGCAGGTCCTAGGCTCAAGACACTTGATGTGCACTTTTTCAAAAAGGGATAGCATGCTTACAGGTGTCAAAGAGGGCGTTTAACTTACTAAAAGGATGTCTTGGCACTGGAACCAAGAGTTAGAGGTCAGCGAGACACTGGGTACATGACCTGGGTTCTGCAGTCTAATGTCACGGAGATTCCTTGGGTGAATGGACTCATTCTCAGGAGAAACAGAAAGGAAGGAAAGAGAAACCTTAGGACCTTGAAAAATATTCACTACAGTGTATGCAGATTGGCCCGGAAGAACTGCCATGGCTTGCTGCCCTGAGCACTGAGAACAGAGAGAGGCAGAGAAAATAGTCCTCTCTTGCTTCTTTATAGCTAAGCAAATGGCCACTCTGTCCCAAGCCTTCAGATACCACAGGAGGAGAGACTTGAATTGAGAAGTGTAAGACAGCTCTGGCATCTTGCTGTGGAGTGTGAGAGAAGGGAGGCTTTTGTTCCACAAGGGACTGGCCCCAGCAGGAATCTTAAGGATTCCTCATTCTTCACTGGAATTGTTCATGCCCTGGAGCTTGGAAACATGGCTCTACCAGGGTGTTGTCCCAAGTAGAGGCTGCCAGTCTTCTCCAAGGATCATGAGAAATGGAAGAGAGTTGATGCACCACAGAGTCCATGCAGATGACTGTGATGTGGGTCAGATTCATCCGTGGTAAAAAGAATTCCCCAATCCAGATCAGAGTAGAAAAATAACCTTAGGAACACTTCAGGGGAGCAGTGCACTGGGCAAGGGGAGAATTGTGCCTCAAGATGGTGGGTTGTGGTATGCAAATGAGGACAGTTCTGATTGGTTCCTATTCACTCTGGGCTGGGCCTGCTTAATTTTGATAAGTCTTTTCTATGTGCCTCTCACCCTGCTTCTTCCACACAGTTTATGATGTCTCGGTGGGGACAGAACTAGAATCCTGGAAGACAGCCTTGCCTAGAGCGCTTTAGCCTCTGTGTTGAGTGTCACAAACAGCATTTGAACTATGGAGCTGCTTGGGCTATGATTAAAGTTGAGCCATTGTTGACTTAAGCTGTGGCCTAATCCTGAATCTCTTAGCAAACACTAAAATTTGTAGTAAGAAAGTCTGTGTTTTACTTTTAATAATATTGGCCATGAAAATAGAAATAGGGACAGTTAATTCTGAAATTAAGTGATGAGAAACCCCATTTTGAAGGCTTCAAAGTTCTTTCTATATCCAAAAGAAGGAGGAGGAGAAGAATTGGGTGTTTTGGTTGGATTGTTGTTATTTTGCATCCCAGGCTGACCTCCCTATGTACCAAAAATGATCTTTGTGTTATTGTTATTGCTATTATAATATTTATTTAGAGACAGGACTGGCTGTCTTAAAAACTCAGGCTGACCTTGAACAACCTATCTTCTACATTCATTTGATTGTATGTGCACATTTGCACATGTGGGGGCCAGAGGAAACTCTCTGGCCAAGACTTTATGACAAGTGCCTGGACTAGCTGAACCTAAGGGTGTTCCTGTGTCTATGTGTTCCCCAAAACCTCAAGTTCTGGGCTTACAGTAAATGTGGGCCACCACACTGAGCTTCTAGGTTTGTTTATTTATTTTAGGGTAGGATCTTACTATGTAGCTCTGGCTGGTCTGAAACTTACTGTGTGGACAGACAGGCTGGCCTCAAACTCAAAGAGACCCTCCTGCTTCTGCCTCTCAGATGCTAGGATTAAAAGCATGCAACACTAAGCCTGATTAGTTTGTAGAAATATTTTAAGAAAAGTTTTAAATGTATTTTCAGATGCTGTTCTGGTTTGTTGTTGTTGTTGGGTGTATGTGTTTGTGTGTAGAGAGAGACTTTAAGAATCAGGATTTTAGTGTAAATTAGGCGTACTGACATAAGCTTATAACCCCACATTTAGGATTTAGACAAGCGAACCGTAAGTTTAAGGAAATGTGGGCTACAAAGTGAGATATTATACCCCCTCTCCCTTCCCAAAAAGCTAATGTGTTTTAAGTAATACTTAATGGTTGTGAATGAAATCTATGTATGTAAGTTCTGGGAATGGAAAGACTATAACCCTTGTCAAAATTGAAGGGGTCTTGGTTTGTTTTGTGACTCTGGAAGTTGGTACTGGGTAAGCACCCTACCCCTGAGCTGTGTCTCCACTCTTCCTTTCTCCTGCCCTAAGATCTAAGACGGGACTTGAACTTGCAGTCTTACTGCCTTAACCTTCTGAGTATCTCGGAGTATAGAAATGAGCTATCTTATCTAGCTAAGATTACTGGGATTTCTTTTAAAATATACTTCTTTTACTTTGAGGTCATTGTAGAATCAAATCACTTTGAGGAAAATACAGTAAGACACTATGTAGCCTTTTCCTGATTTCAGCATCTAACTCCAGCATCTTGCCCAACACAGCCCAGGATCTTGATTGACAGTCTTGCCAGGATCTTAGCACCGCCCATCAGCCTCCTTCAGATTTCTCTCTTTATCTGTATGCACTTATTTGAATGTGTGCTTAGTTCTGAGTGATTTTGTCATATATAGGTTAATCTGTCCCCTGTGCATTTGTTAGCACTGGCAGGCCTCCTGTGATCCTTCATAGCCCCACCTACTAAGGAGGTTGAGCTCTTAGCCAGCAGCTGACTTTCATCTGTATTTCTTTGCCCATTTGCTCCTCGAGCACAAGAATAATGTGCAGCTTTTTTCCCCCTTCAGCATAATCCCTCTGAGAGCCATCTAAGTGATCTTGAGTAGCAGTAGGGTTTTTTGGTTGATGATGCTGGAAAGTATTTCATGGTGTGGCTGGGCCTCTTTGTTTAACAGTGAAGGACATCTTCTACAAGTTTTTGTGTGAATGGCTTTTTTTTTTTTTCTGACACAAATGCCAGATTTACAGTTGCTAGGTCAGCTGGTGACTAGATGTTCAGCCTTTTAAGAAACTGCCATATTAATTTTCAGAGTAGCTGTTTGGGTGGGGTCTAGTTTCTGCACATCTTTGCCAGCATTCGGTGTCTCTGTTCCTACAGCTATTCTGAGAGTGTATTCTTTATAGTTATTTTGTTGTCCTTTCATGCTTTGTCTGTTTCCTGTTATGTTGTTGAGTAAGAGAGGACACTTAAAAATGACAGCACCGAGTTATATAGGGCTCAGCTTTTTTAGAAACATTACCTCACGTTGAATGACATTTTTCTGTAATTACTGATCAAAACACAGTTGGGAGATTCATCCCAAAGCCAAAGATAAGAGTCCAGATAAAGTAGCTCTGGGTGCCAACCACGCTGGCCAGGAAAGAGGCATTCATTGTTGCTCACTGCTGTCCACCAGGCGGCTTTTCCAGTGCTCAGGGATAATGTCCTTTGCTGGTTAGTTTGTAACTTCTGCTTTTTAAATATGCAGAACAAGCCTCTTTAACCTGCCTGGGATTCTGAATTGTCTTCCACTGCTCTTCTGCATTACAATTGACTGCTTTTCTGTTCTGCCCTGCAGAGCCTAGCACTGGTGAGCCAGTGAGGGGATTCCAGGGGGACTGGTGTGGACACCAGAAGCAAATAATGGTGGCAGAGGATGGGAAGTGCCTTCCACAGTGATCTTCAGGCAGTCCCCCTGCAAAGCAGCAAATCGCAGCTCTAGTCATGATTAGGAACACCTTGGGAGCCAAGGGCAGCAGTCTCCAAGTGAGATTTTTCTGTGCCTTGCAACAGCTCTGTGTGGTGTCTTTCATCTACAAAGTCAGCTGCTTCTGTGTCCTCCTTTCTATATTTAAACTGAGTGTTTCTCTAGTTTCTGCAGATTCCAAAACAGGTGAGCACTAGTGTTGCTGGTTGCCTTTGCTCTTTTAGGGGGCTCATCCCCCAGCTCCCAAATAAATTACACACAGAGGTTTATTCTTAATTTTACATGCCCAGCCTTAGCTTATCTTATTTCTTGTCAACTTTTCTTAACTTGAAATTATCCCATCCCATCTACCTTTTGCCTCTGGGCTTTTTCCTTTTCTTACTTCTGTATATCTTACAGTCACTCTTAGTCCGTGGCTGGCCATGTGACTGGGTGACTGGGTGATTCTTCTTTTTACCCTCCCAGATTTCTCCTTCTATTTATCCTCTCTGCCCGCCAGCTCCACCTATCTTTTCTCCCGACTTGCTATTTAGCTCTTTATTAGATCATCAGGTGTTTTAGACAAGCAGAGTAACATAGCTTCACAGAGTTGCAACATAAAAGAATGCAACACATCTTTACATGATTAAACAATTGTTCCACAGCACAAACAAATGTAACATTTTAAAATAACATTTTATAACACACCACACCAGCGAATTTCTAATCCCCTTTTGCTGGGGAGGTGATGTTAGTTTTTTGCACGTTTCGAGTGAATGGAATCTTAACACCGGGAGTACCACACAAGCCGAGATAGTCCTTCAGGTTAGGGTTAGGGTTAGGGTACCACACGAGAAGAGAGAGAGAGAGGAAGAGGGGCGGGACTCGTGTGAGCCCTTTCTTTAAAAAGAATGGGTGGGCCTATGTTTGCATTGCCACACCCAGGGGCATGATTGACACTGTTACATTCCAGATGAATGCAAGCTTTGGAAATCCTTACAGGTGAGGCTGCTAGGGATCTGGTTCTGGTTCTGGATATCTAGTAATACCCAATATCAGTTTCTTTGTGTCAGTTCTTTCTCAGTTGTCAAAACCACCTGGTTGCATTCTAAGAGATAGATGGGAGAGTTGATATTCCAAGCAGAGCCTTGCAGCTTTACAGTCAGTCCTGAGTTTTTAATGGTACTAACTCTTCATAGCTTGTCTTTTCTGTCTTTCTTTCTTTTGTCTTTTTAAATTTTACATTCTTTCTTTCCTTTTTTCCTCCCTCCCCCCTCTCCCAGGGATTAAATCTCGAGCTTCATGCATGTTGACCAAGGATCTACCACTCTACAACTGAGCTATGCTTTCTAAGCCCGGTTAGGCTCGGCTACAGATGAAGAAAGCACAGCAGGTCACAGCTAATGCCCACGGATACACTATGGCCACCCCAAGTTTCTGCTAAGCAACCCTTTTACAGCCAAACCAGAAGTTTTGTTTTATTTTTTTGTTTGTTTTGTGTGTGTGTGTTAAATCACTTTACTCACCCATCATCTCTCAATGAAATAAGAATACTATGATTTTGGAAGAGGCCAAAATCTTTATATTATATCTTTTTCTAAAAAGATAATTTTTTTAATATCAGAAAAATGTAACATTTGTTAGAAGACATCATCTAAGGAATATTCTTTATGTTATGTCCTATTTAGACATCTCCAAATATTCCTTTCCCATGGTAGTGGCCTCCCTTTTAGACTCAGTATAGATATTTCAAAGTATTGTCACATAAAGAGGACCCCGTACTAGCCAGCCAGCTGTGACCACATTTTAACAGGCATGACTTCTTTTCAGGCATTCAATTGCAGTGATACAGTATGGCCAGGTGATTCTCTAGTCTGCTTTCTCAGATTATTTTCTTTAATATAGCATTTTTCTGGGGTGGAACAGTGGAATTTTTTAAGTAGTTTTCAAATTTTAACAGGGCCCATATAGATATTTATTGTGGGGGGCGTGTGTGTGTGTGCGCGCACACACACACACACACACACACACACACACACACACACACACACACACACACGCATATTTGGTCACCCTGCATCATGTTTTAAGTGCAATTAAAGTTTTATGCCAGGCCCTAGTACAAGCGGCCCAGCATTTAACCATTTTGAATCAGTTATTTCTTGCCTGTTCCCTGAGTATTTGTGATGTCTTTGACTTGTTTTGTTATTTTCTGTCTGTAAAAAACCCATCTGAATATTTATTTATGTGCTGAGGGTTGAACTCAGGACCTCATCCATACGTAGTAAATGCCCTACTTCAGAGCTTCATTTTCCAGCAACATCTGCATTATTTTTACTGTATTTATTTGTGTGTATACATGCATACGTTGATGTCAGAGAACGTTAATGCTCTCCTTCCACCTGTAAGAACCAGGAAATAAATTCTGCTGTATAGCTTTCCAGTAGGCACCTGTGGCAAACACCAGTGGTGCTATGAATGAGCCGTGTCCACCGTTTATTCCAATGGCTGGATACCTGTCCACAGTTTAGGTAGGGTTAGGAAGCATAGCCTTGTTGAAGGAGGTATGTCACTGGGAGCAAGCTCTGAGGGTTTAAAGGCTTGTTCCATTATGAGTTTGCTCTCTCTGCGTCCTGCTTTGGGTTCAAGATGGGAGCTCTTAGCTTCTGTCCCACTCGTGCCTGCTGCCAGGCTTTCTTGCCATGAAGACATATGTGCTCTGTTTTAGCTCTCTAGTGAGGTGGTCCAGGGTTGAAATTCCTTAGTGCTCAGTGGGAAGAACTCAGTGGTAAAAGACTGAGCTGGGTACAGGGCACATGGCTCTATCTCAGAGCTCCTGCGGAAATGGCAGCTGTGGCTGACCTGTTCTACATAATGAGTTCCACACCAGAATTCTGGAACAACCTGATTGTCTAAATATCTATGCAGTTATAAGTACATTCTGCTCAATCTGGATTGCTTTCCTTCCCTTCTTGACTTTCTCAGCATAGCACTTTAAAAAAAAAAAAAAAAGTTTTTACTTAGTTACAGAGGTGATGACCTAGGACCCTAATATTATTGTTATGTGATATGCTATGTAATTTTAAGTTGGAATTTAATAGTCAATAGCTGTATAACATGTAACTTTAGGTTTTGATTTATAAATTTGAGTGGGGTTTAAAAAATTTGATTTGTGTCAATGACTTTGAACATGTCTAGTCATCAGAATCTGGTGAATGAGCTGGGAGCATTTGACTGGTAGAGGGTAGAGGTTTGGGTGAGGTGGGATGAGATGGGGGCTGCTTACAGCTTACAGTGGGCTTACAGCTCCCCATACAGAGGAGTCAGGGTCTACTTTCAGCAGTACCAAGACTGAGAAATCAGGCCGACAGCTAGAACTGTTAGAAGAAAGCTGGTGTTTTTCAGCTAGGCCTAGATAATCTTAGGCCATGGTCCCAGAGACTCGCTTGTCTGAGGCAGGAAGATCACAATTTCAAGGCCTCCCAGAGCCACAAAGTGAGATCAAGGTGAGCTTACAGCATCTCTAAATAAAAAAATAAGAGACAGGGCTGGAGATGAAGCTCAGAGGAAGAATCCTTGCTTAGCATGCTCAAGATCTGGGGTTCAGTTCTCAGTAAGACACACACCAAACAAAACCAAAACAACAATACAAATAGTTTCGTTCTCTTGCAATTGCATTTCATCATTGTGATTTTAAAATGTTATTATAATTTTCACTTGAAGATTTCACCTTATAATACAGCTCTAGCACTCATAATTATAAATTACTTTTTCTATTTCAGGCTTCACTGAGGAAACATCTTAGAGAGTCATTTTATTTCTAAGCCTTTAATATTTACACCTTGGGGCTATTGACCCTCTTACCAGATACGTTTTGGAAATCAGAAATGGAAGGTGTCCAAGAAATTTTGGACCAGTTATACAAGAAAGTACTTCTTGGAAGCACCCTTGAAAATGACATCCATGATTACATCTTTTATCTCAACCTAGACCTCTCAGAACAAGTTGTCCCTACAACCCCCTCTTTAGCTTTGTCTAATGTCAGTGATGCTGTTGATGGTGTGCCAGGCCAGCATGGGTCATCTAGTGAGCTGACCACTCTTCCTGAAGCATGGGACTATGTGAAGAGAGACTTTCAGATGAGCAGGGCCCAGGAGGTGAAACTCCTTCAGTTAACAGTGATTGATGTGCTACTGAGCCGAGTGCTGTCTGCTGAAACTGAGACCCACGCAAAGAAGGGGTACCGAGAGCTGACTGAAGTCCTTTTGCAAACGGCTGAAGTTGACTCCAAATTGGTAAGACACTTTTTAAATGATTTAGATATTGTGGTCCAGTTTTTAAGGCTTCAGCAGTATGATAAACTGTGTCTATTTTGCTGCAGATCTGGATGCTCCAGAATTCCAATAAGCTGTTGTCTCACATGGCTGCGAAGTGCCTGTCATCTCTCCTCTATTTCCAGCTGAGAGAGAAGGTCAGAAAAACCGGAACGTAGCTATTTCTGTGTTCCTAGTTATTTCTTATAGTTTTTAAGTGGCTCATTGACTTTACTCCTTCAAATAGTTGAATCAATATGATATTTGCACCCATAATAATGTGCAAATTCATAAGATCCTATCTCAAAAATTTAAAGAGAAAAATGATTGACCAGGACACTTGGCTTCAGCCTCTGACATTCTGTTATACTTGCACACACGGATATTATACAAGGCCTTGCAAACACACACAGATCCAACATCTACTGACTTTGTGCTTGTTTTTAAAGTAACACTTTGAATATGAAAGTTGTTTATGATAGGATATTTAGAAAGTAAAATAAATTATTAAAAAAATAAAGCCTTACACATTACCATTTATAAATAACGATGTTTTCATGGTTCTCTTTGATCCTTCGTTTCTATGGTGTGTTGACTTTCTTGTCTTAAAGAATATTAGAATACTTTCATTCCTTGTTTTGTCATATATTACCATGCTTTTTTATGTAAGCAAGTAAATAACACTTTGCAGCGTTAGGTTGTGTAATTTTTAATTATAAACAAAATCATCATAACCACCCTTTTGTTTTCTCATTTGTAGATGCTGTTAAGTAATCCCTGGATCATTTTTTGCCAAAAGCATCTCTCTGCATCCTCTGAGAGTCATGAGACAGTGCATTGCCTCTGGATTTTCACAGCTGTAATGAAAGAAATCCTTAAAGACACACATGCACAGCAGGCAGGTAGAGATGGCACTGTTTATAAACAGTCAGCTCCTCTCTCAGGAGCTTTGGGTTTATAATGAGGAGTAAAATGTATGTTATTCTTCATCTTTCTTGAAGTATGGAAAAGGCAAGAATATCTTTCCTGAATTTTTTTATTGAACATAACCTTGGTGTGTGCAGTGCACATATTCAGTGTGTGGACATACACATGTGGTTTTGTGTCTTTGTGTGTGCTTGTAGAGGTCAGAAGTCAATGTTGGGTGTCTTCTTCAACTGCTTTCCACCTTGCTTGTTGAGATAAGAGCCCTCCTTCAACCTAGAGCTCACCAAATAGGCTAGGATGGCTATGCAGTGAGCACCCTCTCCACCTCCCCTGCTCAGGGTTACAGATGTGTGCCACCTTCTACATGGCTGCTTGGGATACTAACCCAAGACCTCATGCTTATGCAGGAAGCATTTTACCTGAACGGACTGTCTCCCCAGCACTGAAGCTTATCTTTTTAGAAAGAAATTAAAACTTAATTATTGGGACTGGAGAGATGGCTCAGAGGTTAAGGGCACTGACTGTTCTTCTGGAGGTCCTGAGTTCAATTCCCAGCAACCACATGGTGGCTCACAACCATCTATAATGACATCTGGTACCCTCTTCTGTACACTGTATACATAATAAATAAATCTTTTTAAAAAAAACTTAATTATTAAATATTTTTTATGTAGTCTAATACTATCCATATTTATAAAGCAAGCATTAACTTTTAGCATTTTAATCTGTGTACTCTCATTTGGTCTTAATAGAAGTAACTGTTTTTAAACCTTTTTTATTTTACAAAAATGATATATGTGCAAACTAAATTGTAAAATTTTAAGAAAGCTTTTGTATTTCCTTATACTTATTGCTTATAACTACTATTTTTATAATTACAGAAATTCTAAAGCAACTCTTGACTCCTTTGGACATTACTTTTGAAATGTTCTACAATTCCTTATTTTCTCAGCATTTTGGAAACTTCCAGAATCCCTCTAACATAGTCAACAGCCTGGTGTGTTTCCTAGAGCTGCTTGAACTTCTCATGGCCTCCAGAATCTACCTAAAATTGCACTTTAGGAGCCAAAGGATGCTATTTTTGAAACCCCATGCTCTAGATAGTCTTGCTTGGCCCATTCCAGCTTTTGTTAAAAGGAAACTGGTTATAGTCATCAAGAAGTGCCTTCTTGGTAAAATGGGAGAAGACCTCTGTCGAGGATCTGTGCCTGCTCTGATGCTACCAGACCATCTTCTGGATGGTGATGTGTTGGCTTTAGCTGATGCACTTCTGCACACAATGCATCTGGGATTGTGGAAGGAATTGTCTGTGCCTGGAAAGCCTGCCTGCTTTGGAGGGGATGAAGTTCAACCTGAGGGCCGACCCAGGTCTGGCCCTGATCATGTGACCCTGAGAGCAATAAGCTTAATTACAGTGAAATCCTTAGAAATCAAGTTCCAGAACTGTACATCAGTAACCGAAATGAAAGGTAATTCTCCAGACTCATTCTTCCATTTCACTAGAAGGGAGCAAGCAGTGACTGTCTTTAGCAAGCAGCCTGTGGTTCCAAGGAGAGTCCTCAGCATTGATTATGTAGGTATCATTTTTCAAGACGTTCTTATTAATGCAGTTACTGTTTATAACACTAGGTGGCATCTGTTACATAATTCAGAGGTTTGCATTGTACTTAAACTTTTTGATCCTGTGCTTTTGAAGTACTTTCTTTTAGTTCTTTAACAAGCAAAATGCAGATTTTTCTGTTGTTTTGAAGCCATTTTTTTTTAATGAGTTAGTGATCTATGGTTAACAGTAAGCTGTGGTTGCCAATGAAGAGATTGTTGTTGTCCACTCAGTTAACATGCTTTCATAGTGAAATCACATTTATTTCTTAGACAAACTTTGACTAGTTTTAGCAGATGGGCACCTGACTATACATTTTAAATGAGTCCTCCTCTATGATCATCTTACTATTCTGAGTTCTTCATTTGTGAAACAGCTAATTCCTATCTAGGACCTGAAAGTGTGGATTATAATGATGTACTTACACATTTGCATACAGACAAGATATTATTTGTGTGTTCATAAACATTACCTGCATCTTGAAATTTTTATTGTTTGAAGTTGACTTGCAGAAGTTCATGTCTGAGTTACTGACCTTCTTAAAGCCTCACCTTCAGCCCTCTCTACAATCATACAACCCATGTGAATGGCTGTCCAGGGTCTTCATAGAGCAGGATGATGATATGCTGGAGGCTGCCAAAGCATCCCTGAGCATCTACCTCCAGCTGATCAGGTTTGTATTTCCAGTTACTTAAACTGCCTACAAGCCAGAGAATCAGGAGACACATGTCAGAAAATGTGTTTCTGCCTAGTATGCTATTTTTTTTTCTGCTTGAGTAGAAGTATCTTGTGGTTTCTTCCCATTTTAACTCTGCCTTACATGAAAGTGGATGCTCTTTGCATTATTCTGAGAAGCTGGCTGGCTGAGCAGATCAGGGTTAGTAAAGCTAGACTGGGGCCCCTGAGCTCCCATGTGTTGCCTGTGGGGTGAAGGTAAGCCAGTGCCTTCTCTAAACCACAGCTGATAGTTAAGAACCATTAAAAAAACAAACAAACAAAAAAAACCAAATAAACAAACCTCCACGACTTATTTGTTTGAATTAAGCTTCAAGATGGTGACCTTTACCTTTGTAAAAGCAAATACAAATGGACATAAGCAGCAAAAGCTTTCTGAACTTGCCCTGTGAGGCCCTCCTGCAGGCTGCTCTCTCTGGAGGCACATTGCTAGGACACTGCTGCTCCACTTCTGTGTCTGCTTTGTTGTTGTGGCAGTGTCTGTAATTGCTTCTGAAGCTGACGACTGATAGCCCTTTCTATTAGTTCTGCTCTGCTTCCTTAAAACCCTTGACTATGTGCTCCATTTCCTCTCCTTTGGTCTGGGAGAAGGGCTTTCTCCCTGTTGGTTGGCGGGATAGCTTTGTGCCTGCTACCTCAGGACCTAGCTAACAATGACTGATTTCCATCTATGAGTGTTTTGGGTCAGTTTTCAAAAGGTTCTACTCAAGAAACAGAATTCCTGCATGTGATTTGAGCCAGGCTTAAAAATAGTGAAATACAGATTTTGGCTAAAAATTTAAGAGTATGTGTTGATTTCACTCGACATTTGCCTATAGGGAAAAGTGGCTAGCCAAAGACACCCATCCTGGCCCTGAGACCAAAGCTAGTGAAAGAAACCCACTTTAGCTCTGAGACCAGAGCCAGTGAAAGAAATACTTTATCCTTGAACCCAGAACCAAAAAGAAATGTGCCTTGACTTTGAAACCAGCACCAAAGAAATACACTTTGGCCCAGAATTAGAGCCAGTGTAAGAAATATGCCCTGGCTCTGAAACCAAAACCAAATCAGAATAAAAAGGAAAAAAAAAATCTGACCAATCTCCTGGACCCTTCTCTCCCAATAAAGCTCTTGAATAAGGTTTGGGTGAAGATCTTTCAGCAGCAATAGAGCAGGGGGACAGAGATCAGCTGAGGGAGCAAAGCTGTAAGTAACACTAGCTAACCAGGGGACCTTCCTTGGCTGGGCTGAGTTGTTATATTTCCTGAACAGGGTACAATGAGCAGCATTGGGAAAGTGAAGCCCTCCCTGGGCACTGTAGCAACTTTGTAGCTGGAGCACAGCTGTTAACATTGGGAAAGCCTTTCCCATAAGCAGAGCTGTAAGCTGCTACTTAGGTGCGGCCTGTGGTGTCATTGGCTTCCAACTGCCTGAATACAGTCCATGGAGCTGTAACACTTAGTATTTATTGCCTCCCAAATGCCTGAATACTTTTCCATTGGAGCTGCAGTGCTCAGTATGCCTGGACTCCTGGCAGCCAGGATTTCTTTCCATCTGAACCACACAAATACCTACACTGCTTTGTCATGTCTCCTCTGCTTTGTGTGAGTTTTTCTACCTTCACTTCAGTTTCTTGTATCTAGAGAGGTAGGTTTTTATGCTATGAGCACCATTTAAAAAAAAAAAAATGCCATTCTGTTAAGGTTTTCTTGTTTGTAAATGATAGAAATCATTTAAACTGGTTTAATCAAAAATAGAATTTTTCAAGACCTGGTTGAGAGTTTTTTGTTTGGTTTTGTTTTTTGAGACAGAAATTCTCTATACAGCCCTGGCTGTCCTGCTACTTTCTCTGTAGACCAGACTGGCCTCCAACTCGGAGATCTGCCTGTCTCTGCCTTCTAGTGCTGGGTTTAAAGGTGTACACCACCAGCACCCAGACAGTTGAGAGTTTTAAGGGCTCCAAATTGGCATCAGATAGCTGTGTGTGTGTGTGTGTGTGTGTGTGTGTGTATACCTGCCTTTCTGTGTGTCTGTGTTTGTCTTAGCTCTCTGTGTTGATGTGTGATTATGTGTGCATGTGTGTGTATGTGACTGCCTACCTGTGTACTCAAATCATGCCAGCCATTATTTCCCCTGTTTATGATCTCACAACCTGATTCATTCACAAGCCTGGCCACCAGAAGCTTCACCTTCCTTTTTATTGATCTTACAGCCATAATTTTTCTTAGCCATAGAAATATCTCAGGGAAGGTATGATTAACTTGCTTGATCATGAAGGCATGTTCTGATTGGTCAGTTGCTCACATGTCTACCCTTGATGTGGTCATCTTAGGCTCCACCTTAAACATGAAATAAGTTGCCCAGACACTTTTGTGCAGACAAGAACTAAAACTAGTTGGTGGTGAGCAGATTTGATTTTGATTTCCTTTTTAAGTAATATGGTAAGTGAGTGCTAGAACATGTCTGTAAAGCCCTATCATCCTGAGCTCTCCCATATCTGTATTTTCAGAGGAGGGGACCGCGATTCTGGAAGCCTAATCCAAGAAAATGAAGCCCGGATCCACTACACACATAGAAACGGCTGTAATCCTCACTGTATTTTCTTATTCTTACTAAAGAATATTGCATTTGATTCTACGGTTCTTCTTGACTTTTTGATTTCCTCTGAAACCTGTTTCCTTGAATATTTTGTTAAATATTTAAAGTTACTGCAGAAAGACTGGGCTCACTTTCTGTCCATCTGCAAGTTCTTTGATGCAGCTGAATCACAATGTGGAGTAAATACTCATGGTCCTGTCCCCTCTTGTGTCCAAGACAGAAGCACCAGCCACACAGTACTGCATATTCTGGCTTCTTCTGTTGGTCACAGAAATGCTTGCCCATGGATCCCCTGGGCTTCTGATGCCTCCCCTGAACCCCAGAGCCAAGTTGTGATGCCCGTGGAAACTCACACAGTGTCAGCTCATGTCCCACCTTTCCTGACACCACAGAGTCTGGTAGATTATGGCAGCTCAGAAGAGTCTGATGAGGAAGCCACAAGTCAGCATTTAGCAAACAGCAAACAGACATCTTTATGTCAAGAAATGAACAGGGAAATCCAAGGCCTATCTAGGACATGCAAGGATCAAAAAGAACTAAGCGAGGAGCCTCAGCTGAGGCCTCTGCTTCCTCAGGAGTCTGCTCCTCCCTTCTATGCTGCCTGGAAAGTTGCTTCTAATGGAGCTCACTGGGAATTGGGACTGTTTTTTAGAACAGTGAAATGCCTTAAGGAGCTACAGGACGCTATTCACCGTTTGCAGGAGAAAAATCTCTTCCCATATAACCCAGGCGCACTTGTGAAGTTGTTGAAAGGGGTAGAAGCGAAGTGTGACCAAGTGTGAGCCCTGGTGATACAGCAGGGTTTGTCTTCTTTTATATAAATTACATATCTGAGATAAATAAAAACTAAAACTGCAGAAATGGTTTTCTGAGTCTTCAATTAATGGAGCAGCCTGAGAAAAATCCATTCTATGACAGGTAACTTGGTGCAGTTGGGTACCAGTTGAAAGTCTGTGCTAGTTCAGAAGTGTCCATGACAGATGACTGCAGATCTCATAGCCTAAAACAAGTGAGAATCAGCAGGGCTGGACATCTTCCCTGCTGCTGCTGCTGATCACTACACTACTCAATGTTTCTTACCCTGTAACTGTGTCACTCCAGCCACTGCTTCCTCTGGCATTGGCATTGTCCCTGTGTGTGTGTCAGAATCCTGGATGACATCATCTTTATAACTGCCAAGACCTTATATTCCAGATAAGGCCATGTTCACAGGTTCCAGATAGACATGAATTTGGGGAAAATACTAGTCCAGTTCAGTTTTTATTTTCCTGAAGTATTTACTTATAGTGATGTGTAAGAGAAAAACTGAGTCAGGGTCTCTGTGTGTATCCCAAGCTGGCCCTGAACTTGCTGTGTAGCCCAGGGTGGCCCTGAGCTTACTCTCCTTCTGCCTTGGCCTCCCTAGTGATGACTTTAGAGCTGTGTGTCCTCATGTCCATATTGGAGACACTTGAAGAGCGATAACTAGCCCCATCGACTTTACCTGCTCTATGAACAGGATTCTTAAAAAAGTAGTGGACAAGACTGGGGATACCTATAATCTTAGCACTTGGAGGTGGAGGCAGCAGATGGTAATCCAAGGCCATACTGAGCTGAAAGTTAAGTCATGCCTCCAAAATAAAATAAATTGGCATACTATTTATACTTATTTGTAGGCTCTAGTGTTATTTTGCTATGTATATCCAATATGAAATGGTCAGATTGGATAATTAGCATGTTTAGCTCCTCTGAATATTACCAGTTTCTCTTGGGTGTTTACTCAGTAAATGGGTTTGCTGAAGTATGTGACCATATTCTTAGTTTAGGAGACCTTCACATTGTTTGTGTCCCAAGACTTTACCACTGCACATCCTACCCATGACCCCACCTCCATTTCTGCATCCTGTGCACTATTACTTACTTTGGTTATTTTTGTCTTTTGTTTTGAATGTAGCTTTCCAGTTGGAGTAACATTATCTCATTGTAGTTTTGATTTGCAGTGCCCTGATTCTTGACATTGAATACTTATCCTTGTTAGTTGTTTGCCTGGCCAAAGAGTCAGATTCTAGTTTAGGAAGAAACCCTATTTCAAAGCAGAAAAGCACAGAGTGCTGGAGGAAGATGCCACGTGTCCTGCTCTGGCCTCCATATGCACGTGCACAGGTGCACATATATTCATGCACCACACACACACAAGATGCAAATATCTGATTACCTGTAGTAATCAAAACAATTGGATACTAATTCAGGTAGAAATGTTAATTTTTAAAGCCAGCAAGAGAGCAGTTCAATAGATGTGCAGATGTCAACAGTTTAGTGAGTCATTGTTGGCAAGGAGATGTATTGGCAAGGTCTAGCACAATGCCACTTGTCTTTTTAAGAATTTCACCTATTTGTTTTAGCTCAAGCCTTTATCTATTCCTGCTTACTTTTATCTTTGCTATTTGTCCTCAAACTTCTGTGTGCAACCCTCTTGTCTCACTGTCTGCATGCTGGGGCTACAGGCAAGTACCACTTAACCTAGCTCTTTCATAATTAGTAAAGCATATCAAAGGATGTGTAACCAAAGATTAACATTGTAAAAGGCAAGGCTAGACTGGAATAGTACACAGCTATAAAAGGAATGCATTGCATCCGTGTTGTAGATATGAAATTTCTCCAGCAAAACCAGAATGAAATATACTAGCCCTCCATTTGTTTAAGGAAAATATTGGAGCAGGAACAACTTACATTTTTTTCATGTATTTATATATGTGGTTATCTTTTGAGATTCAAAGGCATGACTTCCAGGACCCTATGCTGGACCACCACCACCCCAAACCATGAAGCCAAAATCCATGGATATTTCCTTATTATAAAGCAGCATGCTACTTTCATATAATCTACACACATCCATCTAGACTACTTAGATCTCACAATGTAAGTATTTGATGCACTGTAATGTTTAATTTTAATAATATATATGGGGTTGGAGATGGCTCAGTAGTTATCATCAGGCAAGTAAGTATATGAGCTCACTGAGATGTTCATCACCTTCATCCCTAAACCCAAGCATGCTTATTTCAAAGTGTGTCTTTTCTGAAAATAGCCTGATCCTTCTAACTCTTGTCAGAGGGCAAAACAGCCCAAGACTGAAAACAATTAGAAAGTGAACCAATTCCATCAGAAGTTACTATTGTTAAGATAGCCATGGCTTAAAGTTGCCTGCTCTGGGAAAGCAGCGTGAAGTTGAGCCATGAAGTGAAGGCCCATTGGGGAACTCCAGCTGACCTAGCTTCTTCACCCTGTGCTGGGTGTTTTGGGTCCCAGATTTGCTGATGTTATCTGTATTGCTATTCTTTCTTTTGGAAGCATCACCAAAGGGGCCATTCTGCCTGGACTCTCAGTCAGGACGTTCAACTCAGTTTATGTTCAGCTTCCCCCAGACAGTTTCTCATGGATGTTGATAGGCCCTGATTTGATGGCATTACCTTTTGTTTACACACTCAGCTGGGCAATTCCAGTGGTTTCTGATGGATGTTTTAAGTTTCTGATTGATGCTTTGCTGTCTATCTGGCGCATCTCTCTGTTTGATGTTCACTATTCTTTTTGCTCGCTATATATTTAACAAGCACATTCAAAAACAAAAGCATGGCCTTGTAAAACATTCTCTGGACCATGCAGAACAAAAAAAGACATTTTGCTCCTGCTGCCTTTTGCCCACCACTGGAAGGAAATCTATTCTTACTTGGTACTCACTGAGCTGCTTGCCCTTAATTTAAAAAAAAATTATTATTACTATTATTTTATTTTATTTTTGGCAAGGACCTTCCAGGTTTCAGGTGTTGAAAGCTGTCTCAGTTGGTTCTGGACCACCGTCCTGACTAGCCAGCCCTGTGTTCTCTGCACTTGACTCTTTCCTAGAAGAGCATCTGTCACATTACACTTCAGTCAGCATTCAGCAGCCTTTCCATTTGTCATTTCTTTTAACATTGTCCCAGTGTCCAGGAGCTGGAGAATGTTCCAGGGAAGACAGATGTGTAGAGAATTAGAACTTGGCAGCTTTTGTGCCCTCCCTGGCTGCCAGCTCCTAGTGTGAGTACTCTTCAGCTTCCAGAGGTGATGGTGGACACTGTTTTACAGATGAAGTCACTTGCATGATCAAGATCACCAGCTGGGAAAGTGGTTGGCTGAGCTGAGTGGGGACATCCAAGTAGTCTGGTGCCAACATCCACTCATACTTCTCTGTGATTCATTTCCTGTCCTTAAGACATGAGGTCGCCTTGGACATGAGGGAAATAGAAATTGTTGCAGCTGTGAATATGGGTGGTGGTTGGTTTGATAAGATCTAAAAAATTGTATTCGACTCAGATGACCCAGGGTGCTGACTCAGGAATTCGAGTAGTCCCTGTAGGATGTGGAAAACTGACCAAGACTTTTGATTAAAGACCAGTAAATTCCATGACAGTCATTCCATGATTCTAAGACACTGTTTCAAGCAATGCTGGCAGAGTGGAGGTTTGGAGGACACCAAGTGTGGCTGGTGGTGAGAACAATGCTCCTGCTTAAAGGCGGAATGATGAAAAATACTCCCTTCCTCCCTCCCAGCTTTTGTCTTCCCATCCATGCCCAGGACACCTATAACTCCAAGTAGGAAATTAGAAGAGACTTTTCTGGAGGAATCTGAGGTAGGAGGAACATCTGAAAAGATTGGCAGTGGAGGCTCACAGATGAAATGTCACAACCAAGCCCTGCCCTGCCTAGTAGAGCCCGAAATGGGATCCTCTCCATGTACCTATGAAAATGAAGCACGTCATTCACAGGTGTGGACAGCCCAGTCATCAGGCCTGTGGGAAGAGTAACATGGAAAGAAGAAGCCAAAGGAAACATTAAATGATGAGGGAGTTTGTCCAATAGCATTCGAGATAAGTGTAAGCAACTGGACCCTAAAAGGTAGTAAGCATAAAGCATCCTTCTTACAACAGTAACAAAAACTGAAAATCCAGGAGAAATGTGTAGGATCTTGTTTTGAAATCTGAAAGCAGAGAAATTGGAAAACAGGACAAACAAAATTACAATCTAAAGACACATTTGCGAGGTTCGGTAGTTCAATTAAAAAGAGTACAAAGTTGAAACGGTGAGAAAGGCAGTAGGCAGTATGAAGGGGATAGGGTAAAAGTTCACTATATAGATGTACAAAATGCCCACAGGAAACCCCTTATAATGTACAATGGGTCTATGTCAGCAAAAAAGCACTAAATGAAACCACTGAGCATAGAAAACAGGGAAATAAAAAGAACTGGGAAAGAAAAGGGCTGAAGAATTCAGGAAAAGTTTTAGGACTGAGAGATGAAGTCTAAACAATGGGCAAGTGTAACTGAAAGAATCCACCGCAACAAGTGTATACACAGTGCTGCTGCTGGTGATGCAGGTAGTGGGGGTGATGACCCTGATGACCATCAATTAAATGAAGAATAAGCCCTGTGAGGAAGATAATGAGCTGCATTTTCACGTAGTGACTTTCTGCACTGTCATCAGCGCAAAATGATGACCTGCAGACAGAAAACATCTACTGAAAATCAGAAGGGCACCATTAGAACAAGGTATGGGAGCTGTTGACATGCAGATATATTGGTAGAAGATATGCTTGCCCTGAAGACAGTCAGAGACAATAGGGAAAGAGAGATGTTGGGTCTGAGCAGAAGGCAAGTGAAGGAGAAACAAGCTTTAACAGGGCTTTGGGAAGGAAAAGACACATGTTCAGGGAGAGGGATGGATAGTCTAAGAGGCTGGCTGCTAGGTATCTGGATCGCTTAGACTTGGGATATTGGAGAGGTAGCTCAGTAAAGCGCTTGCCATGCAAGCGTGAGAACCTGAGTCCAGCTCTTAGCATTCCCCTGAAACTTTAGGCACAATGCTTCAAAGCCATAACCCTAGGACTTGGGAGACAGAGACAGAAGGATCCCTGAGGCCCACTGTCTGGCCAGTCTAGTTGAATTGGTGAGCTCCAGGTTCAGCGAGAGACCTTGTCAAAAGCTGACAGGAATGATGTCCAAGGCTAACTTCCATCCCACACATTCATAGGAGCATTCAAGTACACATGTACACGCAATACACAAGAGTTCTTGGTTTAATGTTTACTAGAGGAGAGGATCACAAGATCCCTTCCCCATGGACCGATAGCTGGTTATTGGCTTCTGGAGGAGGGGGCGATAAGTTTTAGGTAGTGTAGCCAATGATAGGTTGTCCATACTTTGAAGTAAACCTAGTTAAATGCATTGGTCACATACAAACACATAATAAAGACACAAAGAGTCTCTAGAAGAGGACTAGAAGAAAGATGTATGGGAGAAGGGGTAAAAAGAGAGAATGAAAAGTTAGCTCAAAATTATTTAGAGTTAGTGGTATCTGTGGAAAAGCCAGTTTAGTCAGACCCAAATATACAGGAAATTCTACACAGGACAGTGCTTTTCAACTTACTTGTGTTTTCTGTGCCTTCTGGATCCTGGAATCTTGAGTGGCAACCTTACAATAGCAACCTAGGAACATGCCATCTAAATCACAAACAGTTTAACTCTTTTCATTGAAAGGGAAATTCCAGTCCCCTGACATCACCTGGCCAGCTTTACCTGCCGCCCATCCTCCCACCTCTTCCTCTGATGCTTGGGGCTCATACCCCACTTGGTCTGACACAACCCACTGGAGCTCCCTTCAGTAGACCTGTGAGGCACAGGTCTTTGGAAATGTGACCTACATACATATTGAGCTAACACTGGCCTTATTCATGACAACATGCAAAGTTACTTAGCTTTACTGAAATGGCCGTTTGCAAATTGAGCTGGGGCAGAGAAAATGCCTTTCTTTACTATTGTCATAGATCAGAAGAGCAAACTATTTATTTATTTATGTTTTATTTTTGAAACAAGATTTTTCTCTGTAACAGCCCAGGCTGTCTTGGAACTTGCTTTGTAGACCAGGCTGGCCTCAAACTCATGAAGATCTTCCTGCCTTGCCTCCCCACACTGGCTTTTTAAATTTTTTTTTTTTTTTTTTTTTTTTTTTTTTTTTTTTTTTTTTTTTATTTTTTTTTTTTTTTTTTTTTTTTTTTTTTTTTTTTTTTTTTTATAAATTCAGCCTTTCTCTTAAGTGCTAGTATTAAAAGCATGCTCTGCCACACCCAGTGAAAAGTTATTTATTTATTCATCCTTCTCTCATAAATTCTATCCCAAGCACAGTTTTCCCTCCCTCCTCTCTTGTTGCCCTAGCTTCTCCTCAACCCCCTTCTCCCAGTCTCCTCCTCCTCCATCTCTCTATGTAGGGAGCATTGTACCGCGCCCTAAAGATGGCGCCGGTTTCCGCCTTCAGCCCTCCCAAGGGCTAGTGCTCTTGGGAGTAAACAACTCCTTTTTTGGCTGTAGGCGAGGATGATGGCTTGCTTCCTGCGTCCTAGGACCTATGGGCGATGTCCACGTAGCTTACTGGGGTTGGAGGCCCAGAGGGTATTTAGCCAC
>PVIH01016225.1:33316-46599 GCA_004025045.1 Sigmodon hispidus | reverse complement strand
CCATCTACTACTGGCCATGCGGTCTACCCTTAGCCATCTACTACTGGCCATGAGGTCTACCCTTAGCCATCTACTACTGGCCATGCGGTCTACCCTTAGCCATCTACTACTGGCCATGCGGTCTACCCTTAGCCATCTACTACTGGCCATGCGGTCTACCCTTAGCCATCTGCTATTGGCCATGCGGTCTACCCTTAGCCATCTACTACTGGCCATGCGGTCTACCCTTAGCCATCTACTACTGGCCATGAGGTCTACCCTTAGCCATCTACTACTGGCCATGAGGTCTACCCTTAACAGTAATTTGTTTCCCCACTGACAGTCCCTTGGAGAAAGCCAGCTTTTCATTTGTAGGTAGTCGTCAATTGCTTCTAGGTTAGGAATGGGGATCTGTGTCCACTTCTCGAGGGCCCCATCTGGTGCAGACCCATGCAGGCCTTGGCATGCTGCCTGAGTCTCTGTGAGCTCACACACGTCAGTCCTGCTGTGTTTTCTTGGTGTCCCTTTATCCCTTATGGCTCTTACACTCTTTCCAAGTCCTCTTCCTCAGGATTCCCTGAGCCCTGAGGGGAGGGATTTGATGGTGACATCAGGTTTAGGTCTGAGTGCTCTGAGGTTTCTCACTCTGCATATTGTCTGGCTGTGGCTCTCCATATTGCTCCTGTCTACTGCAGGAGGGGCTTCTCTGATGATGACTAAGCAGTGTGCTGATCTATGCGTGTGGCAGAATGTTGTCAGGAGCCATTTTATTGCTACATTCCTTTTGTAGAACAGTAGTTTTCGGTTTTCCCCCAGATCCCTGGGCTGTCTAGTGTCATGTTCCTAGCCACCCAAGCAGCATCCAGCGTGGGTTCTATCTCATGGAGTGGGCCTCATATTAAATCAGATATTAGTTGGTTACTCCCATAAGCCTTGTGCCGCTGTTGGGCTAGGATGTCTTTCAGGGAGGACACTTGCAGATGGAATGGTTTGTAGGTGGGTGGTATTTATGTTCCTCCTCTGGTGGCATGCAGGGTACATTTCCAGTACCAAGAACACTAGCCAGTAGGAGCGAAGGCTCTGGGCAGGCTCTAGCTTGACTTCTCCGTGTTCAGTGAGCTACTGTCAGTTTGTGCAACAGCCTGGGTTGTTTGGGGTTCCCATGGGAGTCTTTGACTAGCTGTAACCCATTCCCAGCACTGAAGCTTCATTTGGTGATGAGAGAGATGTCTAGTCAGAGCACTATCTTCCCTGTCATTAGGCAATTTAATTCAGATCTTCTTTATATATACATAATATATTCGGGAAGCTTCTCCTGTGTTAGTTAGGTTTCTATGACTCCCCCAAATGGCCCTAACTTTAGCTGCCCCTCGCTCATACACCCCTTAACCTCCTTGTTTGTGAGTTTCCTGTTCCAGTCCATCCCGTCTCTGCCTCTACCCCACCACCATAGTCTATCTATAGCTATCTACTCTGTTTCCCTTTTTAAGAAGACCTGTCTCTCTCCCAGCCTCTTACTCTACCCCCACCTCTGTGGTTCCAGTTTGTAGCTTGCTTATCTAACTTAACAGATAATATCCAAATATTAGTGAATACATACCGTATTTATCTTTCTAGGTTTGGAGTACCGCACTCAGGATGATATTTTTCTAATTCCATACATTTACCTGTGAATTCCATGATTTAATTTTTATTCTAACAATAGAGTGATATTCCATTGTGTAAATGTACCTCATTTTCTTATTCATTCCTCATTGGTGGGCATCTAGGTTATTTCCAGTTTCTGGCTATTGTAAATAGAGTAGCAATGAACATGGGTAAGCAAGTGTCTGTGTAGTGGGATGAAGCATCCTCTGTGTATATGCCCAAGAGTGGTGTCTTGGGATCGATTCCCACCTTTCTGATGAACCGCCACACTGATCTCCATAGTAGCCGTGTGAGTTTACACTCCCACAGCACTGGAGGAGTATTCCCCTTGCTGCACGTCCTCTCCAGCATGAGCTATCACTTGTGATATTGATCTTAGCCATTCTGAAGGGTCTAAGATGAATCTCAAAGTAGTTTTGAATTGCATTTCCCTGATGACTAAGAATGTTGGACATTTCTTTACATGTTTCCAGCCATGTGAGTTTCCTCTTAAGAGGTCTCTGTTTAGCTCTGCAGCCCATTTTTAAATTGGGTGATTTGTTTTCTTGATGTCCTGTTTTTTGTATTCTTTATGTATTTTGGATATTATCTATCAGATGTGGAGCTAGAAAAATCTTTTCCTATTCTGTACTCTACCACTTTGTCAAATGATTGTGTCCTTTGCTACGCAGAAGCTTTTCAGTTTCATGAGGTCCTGCTTATTAATTGTTGATCTTAGTGTCTGTGCTAATGGTGTTCTGTGGTAGGAATGTTCTCTGTGTACTGTGAATAAAGAACTGTTTTGGCCTGTGTAGAACACCATAAAAGTAAATAGAGAATCACAGGCAGCCAGATAGGAAGACGGGTTAGGGTTAGGGTTGCCATCCATCCCCAAAAAAACAACATATAAAAAAAACAAATGAGCCACAGGCTGTGGTCACATAATAAAAAAATTAATAAAAATAAATTAAATTAAAATAAAAAAACTAACTAATAATATACTTAAGACATCAGCCAACAATATAAAATTAATATAAACATATAATTCATTTTCTTTAAAAAAAAAAAAAAAAAGCCACAAACACACAAACCAAATTCCAAACCACCAGCGCCACACGTGCGCCAAGTCACAAACCTCCCGGCCCCAAACAGGCCAAAAAAAACTTAATACAACAAATGGCGCCCCACGTTGGGCGCCATCTGTTGTATTAAGGGGTTTTTTTTGTTTGTTTGTTTTGGGTTTGGAGGTTTGTGTGTGGCACACGTGTGGTGTCGGCAGTTTAGAACTTGATTTGTGTGTCTGCGGCTTTTGTTTTTTAAAAGAAATGAATTATATGTTTATATATTTTAACACTGTTTGGCCCATGTCTTATGTCTATTATTAGTTAGCTTTTTTTTTTTTTAATTAACTTATTTTTATTAATTTTTTTGCCACGTGGCTCAGCTTGTGGCTGACTGGTACCTCTTACATGTCTGTTCTTTTTGGGGGTTCAATCGAGAGTGGCTAACTCCACCCTCCTTCTACTTGGCTGCCTCTGATTCTCCACCCACTTCTACGGTGCCCTGCATGGGTCCAAACAGTTATTTATTTACATCGTACAGAGAACATTCCACCACAGTGTTCAGTTCAGAAAGTCCTTTCCTGGGACAAGGCTGTTCCCCACTTTCTCTTCTATCAGGTCTAGTGTGTCTGGTCATATGTTGAAGTCTTTGGTCCACTTAGAATTGAGTCTGGTGCAGGGTGATAGACAGGGATCTATTTGCATTCTTCTTCACACAGACATCCAGCTAGACCAGCACCATTTGCTGAAAATGCTGTCTCTTTCCAGTGTGTATTTTTGACTTTATCAAAAATTATGTGCCCATATGTGTGTGGACTTAAGTGTGGGTCTTCAGTTGGATTCCATTGATCAATGTGTCTGTTTTTATTACTATAGCTCTGTAGTAGGACTTGAAATCTGGAATGGTGATACCTCTAGCAGTTCTTTGATTATTTAGAATTATTTTATCTAAAAATTGTCATTTCAAGATCTGTGAAGAATTGTGTTGGAATTTTGATGGGGATTGCATTGAACCTATAGAATTCAATGGTAAGATGGCCTTTAAAAATGATTTTTAATTTAATTTTTATATGCATTGGTATTTTGCCTGCATACATGTCTGTGGGAAGGTGTTCATTCTCTTGGAGCTGGAGTTACAGGCAGTGGTGGACCACCTTGTGGGTGCTCAGAATTAAGCCTGGGTTCTCTGGAAAGCAGTCAGTGCTTTTAACAGCTGAGCCATCTCTCCAGCCCTAGGATGGCCATTTTTACTATATTAATCCAATTGGGCCATGAACATGGAGATCTTTCTTTCTGCTGATATCTTCTTTAATTTTTTTTTAGTGTCTTGAAGACTTTAGTCTTTGACTTGTTTGGTTAGAATTACCCCAAAATATTTTATATTTTTAGAAGGCTATTGTGAATGTGTGGTTTCCCTGATACCTTTCTCAGCCTATTCGTCATTTGTGTATGAGAGGGCTACTGATTTTTGTGAGTTAATTTTGTATCCTGCTACTTTGCTGAAAACGTTTATCAGTTGTTGGAGTTTCCCAGTAGAATTTTTGGAGTCACTTACATACATTATCATATCTACATATAAAGATACTTTGATTTCTTTCCAATTTTTAGCTCCTGATCTTCTTCAGTTGTCTTATTGTTCTGGTTAAGACTCAAATACCATACTGAATAGGGATGGAGAGAGTGGGAAACCTTGTCTTGTTCCTAATTTTAGCAGAATTGCTTTGAGTTTCTCTCCATTTGAGCTGATGTTGGCTGTGGGCTTTTATTGGGGTGACCCTGGCTCTGGGTCTGGAGCTGGGGTTGCCTCTATGCTCACGGTCCTGCTATTTCCTCTTGGGGGCGGGGGAAAGATGGTATGGAGAGCAATGATAACCACCTCCAGGGACAAGTTGAAACAGGCAAGTCCAATTTTATTATGGAGGGGAAAGCCTTAAATACTTTTTTTCCCCAGACCCTCCTCCCAGCCAGGGGAAAGGGCTTTGATTTGCTGGTATCTGTGGCTGTGGGCGGTGATCCATCATCACTGGTCATCACTGGCCTAGGAACATTGTATCCAGACTCTCCCCTCATCAAGGCCCCAGGCTCAGACCACAAGGTTGGCTTATGTGGAAGTACTTAGGAGCACATGTCTTAAGGCACCAGTTATCACCAGTTTGTATTTAAGGCACCAGTTATCACCAGTTTGTACTGGCTGAGGCCAGGTTGGTCTCTAGGCCTTTAGAAGCCCATACATTTTATAGACTTTCTATAGTTTAGCCTTTATTATGTTGAGGTGTGTCCCATGTATCCCTAATCTCCCCAGGACTTTAATCATGAAGGGATGTTGGATTTTTGTCAAAGGCCTTTTCTGCATCTAATGAGATGATCATGTGGGTTTTTTCTTTCTTTAAGTCTGTTTACATGTGGGTGACAGTTATTGATTTACAAATGTTTCCCTATCATTGCATCTCTGGGATGAAACCTACTTGTTCTTGATGGATGAGCTTTTTGATGTGTTCTTGGATTCAGTTTAAAAGCATCTTATTGAGGATTTTTGCATCTATGTGCATTGGTATTTTGTCTGCGTGCATGTCTGTGGAAAGGTGTCTGATCTCCTGGAACTGGAGTCACAGGCAGTGGTAAGCCGCCATGTGGGTGCTGGTCTGTAATTTTCTTTCTTTACAAGGTCTTTATGTATGAGGTTTAGGTATTAGCATAACTGTGGCCTCATAAAATGAACTGGGCAGTGTTCCTTCTGTTTCTATTTGGTGGAATAATTTGAGGAGTCTTGGCATTAATTCTTCTTTGAAAATGTGGTAGAATTCTGCACTTAAATCCATCTGGATCTGAGTTTTTTTTTTTTTTTTTTTTTTTTTTGGGGTTTGGGTTTGGAGACTTGTAAATGACTGAATGACTGATTCTATTTCACTAGGACTTGTAGGTCTGTTTAAATTGTTTATCTAATCTTGATTTAACTTTGGTAAGAGGTACATCTCAAGAAAATTACCTATTTCTTTTAGATTTTCCAATCTGGTAGAGTACAAGTTTTTAAAATCTGTTCTTATGATTCTGTGGATTTCCTCAGTGTCTGTTAGTCTTCCTCTTCATTTCTACTTTTGTTAATTTGGATGTTTTCTTCCTTTTAGTTAACTTTGATACAGGCCTGTCAGTCTTACTGATTTTCTCAGAGAAAATCACCCTTCGTTGGTTTTATTTATTCTTTGTAATGATTTTTGTTTATTTGCTTGTTTCTATTTTATTGATTTGAGCTGAGTTTGATTGTTTCTTGCTGTCTACTTGTTTGAGGCATGATATATTTTTTTTCTTTTTGTTCTAGATCTTTCAGATGTGCTAATAAGTTACTAGCATGAGAATTTTCCAATTTCTCTATGTGGGCACTTAGTACTGTGAACTTGCTTCTTGACACTTCTGTCATTGTGTCCCATAAGTTTGAGTTTATTAGGTTTTCATTTTATTCAATTCTAGACTGTTTTTCTTTTTTAATTTCTATCTTGACCCATTTTTCATTCAGTAGTGAGTTATTTGGTTTCTGTGAGTTCATAGGCCTTCTGTGGTTTCTGTAGGTGTTGACATCCAGTTTTAATCCATGATGGATGGATGGTCAGGTAGGATGCAGGGCTTGTTTTGGTTTCAGTTTTTTCTAGTTTTCTTGTATCTGTTGAGACTTGCTTTATGTTCCATTTTGTAGCTAATTTGGAGAAAGTTTCATGAGCTGCTGGGAAGGTGAATTCTTTTGTGTTTGGTTGAAATCTTCCATACTTATCGGTTAGGTCCTTTTGTTTATGACATCACTTAGCCCCAGTATTTCTCTGTTTAGTTTTGTCTGAATGACCTGTCCCCACTGTCACTGCCTGAGGTTTGATGAGTGATTTGAACTGTAGTAGTGTTCCTTTTGTTAACTTGGGTGCCCTTGGTATTGTGTGTAGATGGTAAGAATTACAACGTTCTTTTGGTGGATTTTTTTTTTTCTTTGATGAGTATCTAGTGTCCTTCCCTATCTTAATTTTGGTTTGAGAGCTATTTTTTTTTTCAGATATTAAAATGGTTACACCAGCTTGCTTCTTAGGTTCATTTGCTTAGAGTCTTTTTTTATCCTTATATCTATCTTGATGATATAAGGTGATGTCTATCTTGATGTTGAGGTGTCTGTATATATCTGGCTGCAATAGAAAGGTGGGAGATCTGGTTTTGGAATCCATTCCGTTAATCTGCTCTTTTTCAGTGAAGGGTTGAGGACATCGATGCTGAGAGCAGTGTTACTCTGTTCTTGACGTTTCTCTTCCCCATTTTGATTTGCTGGCCTGAGGTTATTTTTTTCCTTGTGTTTGGTTTACTTCTTCAGTTTTCCTTCTAGTACTTTCTGTAGGATTGTTTTTGTAGATATTTACTACTTATATTTGGTTTTCTCTTGGAATGTCTTTCTTTCTTCATCTATTGTGATTGTATGGTTTGCTGCATCTAATAGTGTGGACTGGTATCTGTGGTTTCTTTGAATTTGTAGAACATTTATTTGTCCAGGCCCTTCTGGTTTTTAGAGTCTCCATTGAGAAGTTAGGTATTGCTGGGTGATGCAGCCCAAATTTTTAATTCTAGTACTAGTACCTAGTAGAGGCAGGAAGATCTCTGAGTTTGAGGCTAGCCTGGTCTACAAAGTGAGCTCCAAGATAGCCAGGGCTACACCGAGAAACCCTGTCTCTAAAAACCAAGGTGTTGGGAGGGGGTTTGGTCAGGAGAGGTCTGGTGTTATTCTAATAGGTCGACTTTGTATGTTATTTGGTCTTTTTCTCTTGCAGCTTTTAATGCTCTATCTTCTGTATGTTTACTGTTTTGATTACTATGTGGAGAGAGATTTCTTTTCTGATGCAGTCTACTTGGTGTTTTGTATGCTCCTTGTACCTTGATAGGCACCTCCTATTTAGGCTAGTGAAATTTTCTTTTATGATTTCATTGAAAATATTTTTTGTGCCTTTGACTTGGGTTTCTTCTCCTTTCTCTATTTTTTAGATTTGATCTTTTCATAGTATCACAGAGTCCCAGACTTCCTGGATGTTTTAACATTTTCCTTGACAGAGGTATCCATTTCTTCTGCCTTGTCTTTAGTTTCTGAGATTCTCTCTTTCATCTCTTATATTCTGTTGGTGAAGTTTGTCTCTGAGGTTCCTGTTCATGCTCCTAAATTTTTCGTTTCCAGATTTCCTCATCTTTGATTTTCTTTATTGATTCTATTTCTAATTTTAAATCTTGAACTGTTTTATTAATTTTCTCCCAAACACTACATACAGTTATTTCTTTAAGAGGAAATAAGAAAACAATCGCCTTTGACATTAATTTCCCTCTAGAAAAGAATCAGAGATTCTCTTCAGTTTATCCTATTAACAAAGTATAGGCTTATATACTTTGTCAACAGGAGATATATATATGTATATATATCATATATATATAATGACTCTGCCCACATTGAGTACCAGGTATTGTAAGAATTATTTATTGGCAGTTGATTATATAAAGGACTAATATTTAATTATTTAAACTCTCACTGATATAAAATCAAACCTTAAGACCAATTTTAGAGAGTTAAACTGTCTCACACAGTGACAGTGTCAATTTTCTCTCCAAGAACACAAAAACAAACAAAAAAGACAGTGTGCAACCACGTCCTCAATGGGGACTGGCCATGCCTCATCTAGGGTCCTCAAGACCCCAAAGCTACACCTCTAGGTCTCCTTCAATAATGCCTGATCCTACCACATCATGATTTTAAGATTTTAAGATGGTTTTGGCTAAGGGATTTTTTGTTGATCTTTGAAATGTTCTCATGGAAATTTTATGCATTTGGATTTCATCTGCATTAATATCAATATGGTAGGCATTACTTAAACTTATCACTTCTTCAGCATGTGATAATTGTGCCAGTGAACACAACAGACCTCTGCCTTCTTTGAGCTCACACAAGGGTGTGGACAAGGAGACACACACAAGGCTTAGAGAGTCACATGATCTAACTGGAGATGTTTCTGTAGAAATGAGAAGACTGGGAGGAGGGTGAAGTCATCACTGGAGCCAGAGTCAGTGGGGGAAGCAGGACAGGTCAGGAGGGAGGACGAAGCAGCTGTCCTCTCAAGGGCAGTGTGAGCCAAGACTCGACCAGGAGGTGGCTGCTCATTAATCCCCAGGAAGCATCTGGTTCTGAGTTGATATACTTATGATAAATTTAGAAACTCTTGGATACTTGGTTTGACAGCACATATACTTAAAATTGGGACAACTCAGAAAAGATTAGCATGGCTCCTGTTCAAGGATAACACACATATTGATGAGACCACCCACATCAAAAAGAGAAAAACTCTTTCGGGTCCATTCTGAACTTAAGTTTGGTTCCCAGTACCCACATGGGACTGGCAGCTCACAGTCTGTGACTTCTACTATGGGAATAATGCCCTCATCTGACTTCCAAGATGCCTACATGTGCATACACATACAGTTTTTAAAAAATCTTTTGTTTGTTTGGTTTTGTTTTTTCAAGGCAGGTTTTCTCTATGTAGCCCTGAATATCCTGGAACTCTCTCTGTAAACCAGACTGGTCTCAAACTTAGAGATCCATCTGCCTCTCAAGTCCCAGGATTAAAGGTGTGCACTATCACTGCCCTGCTTTTCTTTCTTTCTTTCTTTCTTTTTTTTTTTAACTTTATTTATTTATTTATTTATTTGCCTTGGTGTTTGCCTGGAACTGGAACTACAGACAGTTGTTAGCTGCCATGTGGGTGCTGGGAATCGAACCCAGGTCCTCTGGAAGAGCAGACGGTGCTCCTAACCGCTGAGCCATCTCTCCAGCCCCTCTTTTTTTTTTTTTTTTTTTTTAACTTAAAACAAAACAAACAAATACCACCAACAACAACAACAAAAAGCCTTTCTCCTGCTAGAGCATAGGAAAAAAAAAAAACTAAACTGATAAATTCACCAGTTTTTTTGTAGTTACAGTTCTTTGCTCTGTGCCCCTACATCACTTATAAAAGTCTGCTTATTTCAAAGTGAACAATACTGCAAGAGAGAGGGGAGTTTGTAGGTGGAATCGCCACCCCAGGCTGCTGCACCTGGTGACTGAAAGTTCTTTGTATTTTCACTCGTGTCTTTCTCACGGCTCAGGAGTCTGCGTGTGTGAAAGTGGTGGCAGCCATGAGCATGTGGGATCTGTGCATGGAGAGGGGACACCGAGACCTGGAGCAATTCGAGAAGGTGCATCGCTACATCAGTGATGAGCTCTTCACACTTTTTGTAAGTTACTGTCCAGCCCCCTTTTCAAGGATTGGCTTCTTTCCTAGGGTCCTCTGAAAAGGCGGCTCACATCAGAGTCCCACAGAGGCCAGAGACAAAAGTGTGCCGTGTCTGAGTTTAAGATAGAGTGTGACCAGTTGGAGGGACAGGAGAACCTGTAAGTGTTCTGGAATTTTTTCATAGCTTATGTGGTGACCTTTGGAGAAAAGCTAAGAAATTTAGTCTGGCATAGTCACTAAATATTCTAATCTCAAAAAAGAAAAAGTTATTCCTAAATATCCTTTATATCATCAAACCGGGTTTTATACAGTAAATGACTTTATAGAGAAGGTTCTCAGAGCAGATTGCTTAGGGGCTTACAAAGAGAAATGGGGTTATTATAATTGCCAGTCAGCTTGCGAGTCCTCTGCAGCCCACCGGGGAGATCCAGGGCTCCAGCAGGGAATTCCTTTAGGAATATGCTGCTAGGGCTGGGCTGGCTCTCTGGCAAAGAACATGAGGACATAGGCTCCTTTATAGGGGAGGGGTTCTTTCAAGACAGGATCTCTCTGTGTAACAGCTCTGGCTGTCCTGGGACTCACTCTGCAGGTCAGGCTGACCTCAGACTCACGGAAATCCTCGTCTCTGTTTCCCAAGACATGAGGACCATGCCTGGTACCACCCACCATGCCAGGCCTGAGGACCTAAATTCTATCTCCAGTACTCTGGATTGAAAAAAACAAACAAAACAAAACCAAGCAGGTGTGGTGGCACACACTTGTCATCTCAGCACTGGGAGGCAGGGCAGGTGGCTCACTGGTGCAGCCATAGCAAGAAAGGCTTTTTCAAAACTTATGTAAATGGCCCCTGGAGCCCAGGAGCAAGAGTGTCCTCCAGCGTCTGCGCACACACTCTTCTGCGCATATGCCGATAATACACTACTGAGTACTTATGTATATTTTTATGTGTTTGACGGCATACCCTCAATGTCTGTCTTTCTAGAAGGAATAAAAGAAAAACCCTCTAAAAAGTAAAAGTGGGCATTACCATGTAGCTATGACTGAAAAAAAATGAGAAAATGCAATCCTGGACTTCAGGAGTCACGGGCAGTTAAAATCAAGCCGTGTAGACAAGTCCATGTCCTGGGGTAGCCACACAGACTGGTCACACACCATACTGAGGCATACTTTAGTATTCATCAGTGAAGAAACCAGAGAGCTGGGGAGCCTGGCTGGCAAAGCCCTGTTGGGAGAATTGCCAGGTGAAGTGCCATAGGGCATGGCTGTGAGTCTGTCTGCACAGGGTCACCTTGGACCCTCAAGCAAAGAGGAATATAAGACATGACCAAATCAACCTTAAAGTGCCCTGGGGACAGAAGTGAGGTACCCACCAGCAGCATGCCTTTCTTGTCCCCACAGAAAGACAGGACTGAGCGGCTCGTCATCAATCCCTTAAACCAGTTACTGAGCATGTTCACGGGGCCCCACAAGCTGGTGCAGAAGCGCTTCGACAAGCTGCTGGACTTCTACAATTGCACTGAGCGGGCGGAGAAGCTTAAGGACAAGAAGACCCTGGAGGAGCTGCAGTCAGCCCGTAACAACTACGAAGCCCTGAACGCCCAGCTGCTGGACGAGCTGCCCAAGTTCCAGCAGTACGCCCAGAGCCTCTTCACCAACTGCATCCATGGCTACGCCGAAGCCCACTGCGACTTCGTGCAGCAGACCCTGCAGCAGCTGCAGCCCCTGCTGTCGGTGAGGCATTTATTTCCGAAATACAATTGGTACTTTCTAGAATTCTTGGGAGAGTCTTTAGGTCCCACCCATCAGAGACTCTTGGGCCATTCTTGGTGTCTTAAAGCCTGAGGTTGTTCAAACATCTCTTTCCAGCTTGAGCCATTTTTTAAATGATTTATTTATTATGTATACAGTGTTCTGTCTGCACACCAGAAGAGGGCACCAGATCTCATTCTAGATGAGCTGCCATGTGGTTGCTGGGAATTGAACTCAGGACCTCTGGAGGAACAGCCAGTGCTCTTAACCTCTGAGCCACACCTCCAGTCCCCATTTCTAGATGGGTTGCTTACAGGCAGCCACCCAATTCCTTGCATCAGCTGCTGTTTTGGTACCGAGTTTAGCCAATGACAGATACCACTGTGTGCAGTTGGCTCTGAAGACTGCCAGGCCCGGGAATCTTTCATCTGTGCTCTCTTCTCTCCTTGGCTCCCCACGGCCTGCAGTTACTGAGAGCCACTGACCGAGAAGGCAACTTGATAGCCATCTTTCATGAGGAGCACAGCCGGGTCCTACAGCAGCTTCAGGTCTTCACCTTCTTCCCTGAGTCCCTCCCTGCTCCCAGGAAGCCCTTTGAGAGGAAAACCACAGACCGCCAATCATCCCGGAAGCCCCTTCTTGGCATGGTGAGTAGGTACCTGGTGTGGCTCCCAGGACTGATATGTCCACAGCCGGCATCTAAGCATGCACTTCATCTAACCCAGATGGTAGTTTATAATTACCACCCTAAATCACGGGGCTATTACAGGACTTAAATGAGTTGATGTGTAAAGTTGCCCAGCTCATAAGCACTGTGAAGAGATGTCATTAATATCGTAAAACCTCGCATGCTCCTGCATATGGACAGTTTAGTGGGAGTTTTGACTTTTCATAACAAATGGAGAATGAGAGGTTTTCAGGCCTGTCTATCATAGGCTCTGTTTCCAGAGCATCACTAATGTGGCTCTGGTACCAGGTACCCTGGAGTCCTGATGTGAATTGCAAGCTGCTTTCTGAAATCGCTTTTAGATCTTAGTAAACTATCAATACATGGATGAGTTAATTAAGGGAAATGAGTGAGAGATTCATTCAGTTCTGGTTTTGATCCTGTATTAGGGAAGTTAGCGCAACCAATCTACTAATGACTTTTCACCTGGAGTATTTATTGGGGGTTTTTGTTTCTTAATGTAGTTCTCTCATATTTTAAAATTAGGCATAAGATACACCAACCAGATCATGTGGGCTCCTAGCCAGAAGGACCGACCAATAATCTTTTTTTTTTTTTTTTTTTATGGTGGAAAAAGTATATTTAGAATTAGCCAGCTGGACTGAGTTTAGATGATCCCGATTTTGTTGACAACACCCAGAGCATCATAATCAGGAGCCAATCGAACATACGCCTTCTTTTCTCCATCAGGCCTTATGAGGGTGTTGACTTTGGCCACATCTATGTCATAGAGTTTCTTCACAGCCTGTTTGATCTGGTGCTTGTTGGCCTTGACATCCACAATGAACACAAGTGTGTTGTTGTCTTCTATCTTCTTCATGGCTGACTCAGTGGTCAGGGGGAACTTGATGATGGCATAGTGGTCAAGCT
>PVIH01016225.1:0-33216 GCA_004025045.1 Sigmodon hispidus | reverse complement strand
AGAGGGTATTTGGGCTGCCTCCTGAGCCTAAGGGTCTTGGGCCGCCAGAAGGTGGGTGTCGTGCGGATCTTCTTTTTCTTGTGGCTGTGGACGCCTTTCAGCACTGCCTTCTTGGCTTTCAAGGCCTTCGCTTTGGCTTCGGCTTTGAGAGGGGCAGGAGCTTCCTTCTTCGCTTTCGGCGCCATGTTGGTGAAAAGGCCTGACCAATAATCTTTATTAGACATTTGTTCCTCAGAATCCCACGGGCAGTCATTTACAATGCAGGGAAGGACTGGATTTATCATTACCTCTAGTTTTTCACTGTTAGGATTCTTGTTTTAGATTATGTGTATACGTATGTAGGTGTCTGAAGAGGGCATGGGATTCTCTGGGCTGCAGTTACGGATGGTTGGGAGCCATCTGACATGGGTGCTGGGCTCTTCTTGTGCCCTCCTCCCCCCAACCATCTCTCCAGTCCCTTCCTTTAATATAAGTCTCATTATTTAGGTTTATCTAACAATCTATAAGAGCTAGTGGTATATTTAGTATTTAGATTTTTTTTTCATTTTAAATTTGATCTTGGTCCTAGCAATTGAACCCAAGGCCTTGTACATGCTAAGAATATGCTTCACTACTGGGCTACAGCACCCTCCCCCAGCCTCACTATTAGATTGCTTACCATTTTAATTATATTTTATTTTCTGTTTTTGCATAAAATAAGAGTGTTAGCTTGCCTCATGGCCTCAGAGACATCAAAACATTGCCTAAAGTACCACAGTTTTTACCTTACACAGCCTGACTTGATTATGAAAGTGTCTTTTGTAGGTCGTTGGGTGGCTGAAGGTTGTACCTCGCTTCAGATGGCAGGCTGCTGTGGTTGACAGGGTCCTTATGGTCCTGGGCTGGGGGAACAGTGGGGTTCTCTCTCATTGTCCTTGACTATAGTGACAGGGGGATTCTTACTGGTCTTGTTCTCCAGCCAAGCTACATGCTGCAGTCAGAGGAGCTACGGGCCTCCCTGCTGGCGAGGTACCCGCCTGAGAAGCTCTTCCAGGTGGAGCGGAACTTCAATGCTGCCCAGGACTTGGATGTCTCCCTTTTGGAAGGTGACCTGGTGGGTGTGATTAAAAAAAAAGACCCCATGGGCAGTCAGAACCGCTGGCTCATCGATAATGGAGGTGAGGACTCTGGGCTGGGAGTAAATTTCCTCTGCATGAGGAAAAAGACATGGGAGCCTTTGGTTAAAGGGGGGTCAATCTTAGAATTGTCCTGATCTCCAAAGTGTGTGGTGCCAGGTTGATAGTGAAGCCGCCTGCTTCCGATTGCTTTTGTTTTCACAGCTTCAGAGATAATTCTGTTATTATCTATTGTCTTCTACATCTCCAAGGCAGCTGCCCTCTGAATCTATAAACTGTGTATGAATTTAAAGCTTCTCCTGTAATATGTTACTTCATGGCTGTTTAGAGAGATAGACTTGAAATCAAACACTTCACAGCTTTCATTCTTTTTTTTTTTTTTTTGGAGGAAAAGATTATGGACTTTAGTATAATCCTTTTCCTCACAATTCCCAAATCCAGCAAGTTTAGAAAAGCCTGAACAGAGTTGCAGGAAAGGGTTTGTAGTTGTAACTTACCTTTCTCAGTGGGAATCGTTGTCTATTTTGCTATGGAGGGTTTTGAAATAGATAAATATATGACATTCCTCAAACCAAAAATTTATGAGTTCCAAAGCCTCTGGCCTAAGTATTCTCGATAAAGTTTGGGGACACAGGCCAGTTTTAGCCTTTTGGGGGTCCTTTACAAGCATCCTGTAGGCTGAGGAGGCTGAGAGTTAGAGTTCAGACTCCAGAACCCATGTAAAAAGCTGAATGATGTGCCTCACACTGCGCCCAAAGACAGCTTGCTGTGTGGGGGATCCAGAATCATCCCTTGGCCCTAGAAAGCTGGAATTCCTTTATGAGCAGAGTACTCACAGAATCAAAGAAAAAATGTGACAAGATTAAAATGTCAGCATTTAATTAAAAAGGAACCATGAGGGAGATGTTCTTCAGTCCTGGAGTTACTGCTCAGAGTCTGCACTCCCCAGGCTTCTCTTTCTTATGACAAGAAACATTTCTGTGTTTGAAGTGTGGCCAAGAACATTCTGTCAGCATCATAGACAATTTGACATGCACACGCTGGACACAGCTGAATGCTTGACCTGAGAGTCAGTGCCCTTCTTTAGAGCATTCACAGCAGAGTGCAGCTTTCCATGATCCTAAGATGGAAACGGTCATATGCAGATGGCTTTCTGGGGGGCTCAGCCCAAAGACAGCCTGGAAATCTGTCTTTGTCTGGACGTGGTGTATTTGAACTTAAGCTTCTGTGGTCTGGGCATGCTGTTACATTGTCTTCTGTGCTCATTGCCAAATGTGATAATTTTGTTTCCTTTTTTTTTTTGACCTTGTTATTTTGAGACAAGGTCTCACTTCATGGCAAGGCTGGCCTTGAACTTGTAGTAATCCTTCTGCTTCAGACTCCTGAGTGCCGAGGTCACAAATATTAGCTACTAAATTTTGGTGTTTCGTTAGGTTAGGGTTAGGGTTAGGGTTAAGTTATTTGTTTTGTTGTGTGTGTGGGTTTTTTTTCACTGTCATGTCAATTGTCCAAAGTCCTCCTTGTCATTCTAGTGTGTCGTGCAGCTGTAAGAATGACCTGGGAAGTGGCCACTGGTATAAGACATGCTCTGGGGTTGGCTATTTCGTCACTAACCATTTGGTTTTGTCTTCTTTGATCTAATTTTTTTAAAAAGTTTATTTATTATGAGTATGTTGATCTGGCTGCATGTATGTCTGTGCACTACATATGTGCCTGGGGCCAGTGGAAGCCAGAAGGTGGTGTCGGAGCTCCAGAGACTGGAGTTATGGATGGTTGTGTCTGCTGTGTGGGTGCTGAACACTGAATCCAGGTCCCCCGGAAGAGCAACCGATGCTCTTAACTGCCCAGCCATCACTCCAGCCCCATTGATTTAGTTTTTAAACTATACTTTGTAAATTCCTTGATTCCCCCAAAATACACACACACACCATACACACAAACATACACACAAACACACACCACAACACACAGACACATACAAACATACACATACACCATACACACCATACACACACATGCACACACGCACATGCACACACACACATGCACACCATACACATACACACATACACACCATACACACACATACACACATACACACAATATATAAACACACATGCACAGACACACACCATACACACAAACATACACACAAACACACACCACAACACCACACACACACACACACACACTCCTTTTGCTCTACCTGTTGTTTTTTCTTCTGCAGTCACCAAAGGCTTTGTGTACAGCTCCTTCCTGAAGCCCTACAATCCTCGGCGCAGCCATTCGGACGCCTCCGTGGGCAGCCGCTCCTCCACAGAGTCGGAGCACAGCAACTCCCCTCCTAGGGTCCAGCGGCAGAACAGCAACAGCACCTTGACCTTCAACTCCAACAGCATGACTGTGTCCTTCACCTCAGGACTTTCCCCAAAGCAGCCCCGGGATGCATCTTCACAGAAGGAATGTGACCAAGGAACTCTCAGTGTGTCTTTAAATACGGGAAGTCCAGAAACTCGACCTTCCAGGTGCTTTTCAGACCCAGACTCCATCTATCAGATTAGGCCAGGGGACTCTGCAGATGGCACCAGAGACATCAGCCAACCTGCTCCAACCCCAAGGGTCTGCCAGAGAAGCTCCAGGCATCCAGAGGTGGCCGGTTACTCTGTGCCAGGGCGAAATGAACACGGTAACGACTCCCTGAGAGGAAGTGCAAGAGCCTGTCAGATTCCAGAAGACAGAAGCAGAGGGCTGGGAAGCCGTGAGACAGAAGGCAACCAGGTACACACGCCCCGTCCCGTAAGGCTCCACGGCATGTGCAGATGTGGAGTGAGTGCAGGAGAAGGCAGGCAGGGGCTGCTACCCTATCCATGGCCCAGAACCCTGCTGTCCTAGGTAGCATGCACACCTTCTTCCACAGACACTTGCAGGCCAGCCCCAGGGCCCTTCTGCTTTGTCACTGGGCATTTAAAAGATGCCAAGATGACATTTGTTTCTATTTCATACCTATACATTCTTCCAGTGGATGGGGGCTGCTGTTTAACCAGCCCATCTAGGCGTTTGCCCACCTAGTTATATTTTTAGCTAGAATTTAGAAATGAAATTCAGTGCTGTTTTAGCTTTTCCTGCTTTTGTATGACCTGCTCCTGCCTTATGAGTCAGGCGTCACTTTTCTATCACATATTCTGGTCCCCCACATTGATTCGAGGCTGTACCTGTGTTGCCGAGGCTCACACAGCAGTGGGCTTTCTAGTTAGTCTTATGAGATGTAGACTGTGTTGTGTTATAGACTGAGCCTGTGCTCTGAGCCACGCTAATTGAGACTGTCTAGGTGGGATGCAGAATTGGGGCATAGGAAGATTCTCTCAAAGGATTCATCTTTTGTATTGACCAAATGTTCTTGCTGTTTTGTAAGACTGTTCTGAACTAGTGAGAAAGTCTGCTTTTTTTTTTTTTTTTTTTTTAACATTTTGTTTTTAAGAGCAGGTAGTAAGCATTCCTAATAGTCCCTGCAGACTTCCCAAGGCTGGCATCCACCTGGGATGGAGTAGAGCTGCTGCCACGCCCCTGGGTGTGGCTATGCAAACATGGGCCAACCCGCCCTCTTACGGAAAGTGCTCAAGCAAGATTCTCTCACTTTCTTTTCTGCCTTCCCCCCCTCCCCCCCATCCGGGCTTCCCTGTTAATAAACTTTAGTATGGTACTCCTGGTGTTGACATTTTAATCACACGCAGAAAACCGACACAGGTCTTACCATATAACCTAGTCTAGCCTGCAGTGGGTGGCACTCCCTGCCTCTGTCCTGTTCATTATAGACCACTCTAATCATACGTAGTTATTTAAACTCTAAATCAGATTAGAAATTCAGCTTTCAGCCTGACAGTGGAGCACATGTCTTTAATCCTAGCACTTGGGAGGCAGAGGCAGGTTCAAGACCAGCCTGGTCTGCAGAGTGAGTTCCCGGACAGCCAGGGCTATAGAAAAATCCTGTCTTAAAAACCAAAAAGAGGGGGCTGGAGAGATGGCTCAGAGGTTAAGAGCACTGACTGTTCTTCCAGAGGACCTGAGTTCAATTCCCAGCAAAACCACATGGTGGCTCACAACCATCTATGATGAGGTCTGGTGCCCTCTTCTGTAAAAACTGTATGCATAATAAATAAATCTTTAAAAAAAAAAAAAACCAAAAAGAGAAAGAAAGTTCCCTTTCAGGCCCACGGGTGATAGGTAGACACAGTGGAGGCTGTTGCTTTCCTGGCATTGCTATGAACAGGTTCCTAACCCTCTGTCTCCCTCTCGTAGGTCTATTTCGCCGTCTACACCTTCAAAGCACGAAACCCAAATGAACTGAGTGTGTCAGCCAATCAGAGACTGAAGATCCTTGAGTTTAAAGATGTCACAGGCAACACAGAGTGGTGGTTGGCTGAAGTTAATGGGAAGAAGGGCTATGTCCCTTCCAATTATATCCGAAAAGCTGAGTACACTTGAGCCCAGGCTTTATTTCCCTGCTGCCTCTTTCAGTGCACTGAAAGGTTCTGGTGGGCTCCAGGCACCTGCTCCTGAGCACAGGTCCCACCACACTGCTTATCCAAAGCATGGAGTGCAAGATAAGCGTTGTTCTCAATTGGGTTGTGTACCTTGATGCTCGCTAGAATTTGAAGTGGACCCCAAGGCTTGCCAATGATTCATTGATGACAAGAAGCAGGCCAAGTGCTGGTGTCGGCTTTGGGAAATAAGTCTCCAATCAGAAAAGCAGTATTGTATGCAGGAAGGCTGCACATCGGTTTTTGCATCCTCCGTGGTCGACTGACATGGGTAAAGGTTTAGTCAAGGTCATGCTGAACTTGGTGCATCAAAGCGTCTGAGACACCTTCAGTGCCGGCACCCCTTCTGTCTCTGACACACTCCTGGTTCCTAGTTCATAAAATGCTAACCCTCTTGTTTCCACTGCCTTTCTTAGGTGTTTACAGTCCCCCTTTTCTTTTGACCTTACGTCTGGAAGGTTCTCCTACCTTGTCAGATGTGGTCATCTGCCTCTTCCTGATACTCACTAACCTTAGATGGTCTCTGTGTGATGGCTCCTAACCATTTTCCCTGTATGTTGTAACTGACAGACTTTCCAGGATTGCCGGGTCAGCACTCTAGCTGGCCACTGAAAGTATTAGATCTACAGTGATCTCCAACCAGTGGGATCTGGAGGAGGCCTGGATGCCTTTCTCTTCCACCGAGCACTCTGCCCCTGCCCAGTTACATCCACATATGCTCACGACAACAGTTGTGGCTCATTTGACGTAGGTAGATCAGTGGTCACAGAAGCAGCTTGTCTCAGACTTGGAAATAGAATTTTTTTTTTCTTTCTCACCACCAACTGCCATACTTCAGACACAGTATTGAAAGCCAATCAGAGGCTTAAAGTGCCTAATGAGACCTCACATCCAAAGCTGGAAAGTATTCCGCTAAACCTCACAGGAAGAAACAACAGCTCCTGAGACTTGCTTGTCTTAAGTGGGGCTTTCAGACTCCTGACTTTGCCTACCTTGGACCAGTCTTCCATCTGCTGCTCCTCCAGCTACATACACATTTGGCCTTAAAATCCTGGTGACTCAGGACATGCCTGTGGACACCCCACCCACAGCTTCTGCTCCACTGGTCAGGATCTCTTATGAAGTGTTTTATATTTAGAGATGTTTATATTTAAGTAGCTATTTTATAAATAAAAGTATTTCTATTGGCCATAAGTGTTTTCGTCATTTTGAATCTGAACCTTTTCTTTTTTTTTTCATAAGGTTGTGGTTCTAAGTAGGTGATCACACTCCAGTGGATGGTCCCAACCTCATGAGTATAGAAACAGCACAAATTAGTCCAAAGATTATTAAAACAAAACCTAGGAAGTAGGGTGTCTGTGGTGATCTGAGGTATTAGACTCTTAGAGTACTGAATAAGATAAATACATTAGGAAACTCAATAAAATATTTTTAAGATAATTGGGCATTTTGTAGTATTGCATGATTTGAAATATTGCTCATGATAAACATACAATTTTTGTCAGTGAAAAATGAAGGCTAAAACATCAACAGTATAAACAGCAAGTTAGAAGAGTCTTGAGGGCTAATCAGGGACTTCAGAGTTTATTACTCAGAGAGCAAACCCATGTACGCTTTGCTAAGAGGCATCCCTTGTGTTGGGGGAGAGAATGTCCTGGCAGATGAATGGATCAAAGGCAGGAGAAGCAATTGTTGGGGATATGAAAACTTTCTTAACTGACTTAGGCAAAAGATTTATTGATTTATTTGCCTTGGTGTTTGCCTGGACCTGGGAAGTGGAATTACAGACAGTTAGACAGTTGTTAGCTATCACGTGGATGCTGGGAACTGGACTCAGGTCTTCTGGAAGAACAGTAAGTGCTCTTAACCGCTGAACCATCTCTCCAGCCCCGGCAAAAGATTTATTGAGGATGGGGAAGAGAAATATCCAATAAAGAATATGAAATTGAAGCTGGGAGATGGTAGCACACACCTTTAAACCCAGCAGCACTTTTCCGACTGAGGCAGATGGATCTCTGAGTTCGAGGCCAGCCTGATCTACAGAATGAGTTCCAAGACAGCCAAGGCTACACAGAGAAAACAAAATAATAATAAATAAAATGAAATTGAAGAGATAAGGGAGTCATTGGCAAAAGGGTAATAATTGGGCTGGTAGCAAATTTGTGAAGAAAGTATGCATTTTTTGTCTCAATACTAGATGCATTCTAGGCCTCTGTTCCCACCACCATTACCTGGAGGCCGTGTGCAAAGCTGGCCTCAGGACATTTAGCAGAACACAAACTTAAGTCCCCCAGGAGGTTAGTGTGTACAGTAAAGATTGAGGCATAACTATCTTCGGGTTACTGCTGCTGTGATGAAACACTATGACCTCTTAGAGAGAAAAGATTTGTTTGGCCTACATATCCTGAGTCATGATCTATTGAGGGAAGCCAAGGCAAAAATTCAAACAGGGCAGGAACCTCGAGGGAGGAGCACTGCTTACTGGCTTGCTCCTCACGGCTTGCTCAACCTACTTTGTTATAGAACCAAGGACCACCAGCCCACCAGACTGGGCCACATCAGTCACTGATTAAGAAAATCTTATGAAGGCATTTTCTCAATACAAGTGAAAAATCTTTACAGTTTAGAAGAGTATTATCCCACAGATCTCACTATGTAGCTCTGGCTGTTCTGGAACTCACTGTGTAGACCAGGCTGGCCCAAGCTCACAGATTCAAGGCGCCTGCTGGGATTCAAGGTGTTTGCTGCCAGTGTCTGCCTAAGAGATGTCTTTTAAGCAGAGACCTGGCAGCAGGAAGGGGAAGGGGGAAAGTATCATGCTTAGAAACATGTTTATTTTGGAAATCCTGGGAGCAGGCAGGCCTGGAGAGCCTTGCAAGGGAGTCTGAAGACTCATGCAGACCATGTCACAAAGGGTGCTTGTGCACCATATCCAAAGGTCTCCGGAATACCCAAGAGGAGTCAGTCCCCCGCATTTCCCGTCAGACACCCCTTATGTACAGCACCAGGAAAGCTAGGTACCACAGGCTTAATCCACCATTGCCAAGTTTATGATTGACTAGCTGATGCCTTTCAGCTGAGAATGGGCCAGGGTTAATTCCAAACAGGACCAAACCGGAGTAGATGGGTGTGGTTTGGTTGGGAAAGACTGTGTATTGATGCAATCCAACTTCCCTGCAACTGACTTCTGTCACAGTGGACACAGGTACACTGACAACCCTGATTGTTTTATCCCTGCAGTTTCCTAGCCTACTACAAATATATAAACCCTTTGAAATCATTTGCCTAACCTAAGCAATGGGTTCTTTTCTTGTTGGTGAATTTTGAGAATGTTCTAGTGCAGTAAGAAGTTTCTGGCCCAGCCTGGCCCCAAAGTCTGGACCTGCCCGCAGCTGCTTAGCTCTGCCTAACCCTGAGATCCAGACCAGCAGTCCCAAAGTCCCAAAGAAACACACAAAGGTTTATATTAATTACAGGTTGCTTGGCCTATGGCTCAGGCATATTGCTAGCTTTTGCATCTTAACTCAAACCATTTCCATTAATCTTTCTTGCCATGAGCATGGCCTGTGGCTTACTTGTGTTTCTTTTATCTGCTAATTTTTGAGTGACTGGATTGAGTCTCTCTAACTCTGCCCCTTTTCCCCCTTATCTATGCTCGATTTCCCACCTGCCTCTAAGCTGCCCTGCCATAGGCCAAAACAGTCCTTTTATTAACCAATGACATTCATAGCATACAGAAAGACATCCCACGTCACACTAGAATTTCTGAATAAATTATCCAATCGGTTGTTATTTGGGAGTAACCCCCCAAAGGACATATGTGTAGCGTGAGGACTGGACACTGACACCAGGTACAGCAGGCCTCCTATAAGCATCGTACCACTGAGCACATGAAGCTGCTTTTGTTTTTCTCTCTCCTTCCTGTGGGGATTTTAGGGTGACTTGGGCTTGCTGCTGCCCCAGGACAAGACTTCTATTAGTAAGCCCTATCAATAAACTGTAGCCTATAGAATTCTGTATCTGTCTGACACTTCCCTGTGGTCTCACAACACCAAAACCAAATGTTCTAGAACAGGTGTCAAGCATCAGTGTTACAATCAACTTTTAGTGGTCAGTAAAAAGCATATGGTACTTAAATCCCAACCACAGCAGGACTGGAAGAGGATAGAAGTAAAAAAAAAATACTATTTAATGCTCTTTGGAAAACCTTGCTAATTTTATCAGAGCCCCTGAAGCTCTCTATGGTGATATATTGTATATTTAATAGTCTGGAATATCAGAGGACAGAGCCATCTCTCCAGCCTTTTTTGTTTTGTTTTGTTTTTTGGAGGGAGGTTGTTTGTTTGTGACAGGGTTTTTGTGTAATAGCCCTGGCTGTCCTGAAACTTGCTTTGTAGATCAGGCTGGCCTCAAACTCACAGAGATCCCCCTGCTTCTGCCTGCCAAGTGCTGGAACTAACAGCATGCACCACCACTGCCTGGATTTTTTTATATATATATATATACAATATACAATATATCACCACAGCTCTCTATTCCTAGTTTCCTCTTGTGTTAATCCTAAAGATTCAAGGAGAAAGACCACTGATCAGAATGATCATGACCAAATTAATTAAAGCAAGCTTTTTAATTCATATACATAGGCTGTCTCCCTCTAAGGCAGCTTCAAGAGGTTAACATTGGACATGGAGAAGATATGGTTTATAGCTCAGCAGTAGGAGCTTTCCAGATGAAAGGATTGGCAGGCAATAGTCGGGGTTACAGAGGCCAGACCTAACAAGGTGGTTATAACAAGGTAGTAATAACAAATAGTGGTTGTAGTCTTTCTTGTCAGACTTTCTTAGACTTCTAGCCCCCGCAAAAGACATAGAGACTTATTATTAATTGTGAAAGCTTGGCCTTTAGCATAAGCTTGTCCCACTAGCTCTTATAACTCAAATCAACCTGTTTCTATTAATTTACATTCTGCCACATTGCTCTTTACCTCTCCGACTTCCTCCGTGTCTCACTGGCATCTCTCGGAGTGCCTAGATTCATCCCTAGTTCCTCTCTCTCCCTGGAAGTCCCACCTATTTTCTCCTGCCTAGCTATTGGCCATTCAGATCTTTATTAGACCAATCAGAAGGTGCCTTAGGTAGAGTACAAAAAAATTCAGTGTACAAAAAGATTACCCCACAACAGGTGGTTATAAGAACTTCTTGAAACAAAGCTAGGTTTGCAAGATAGTCATAATTTTTTTGAAACAAAGGACTTGGTTGCTGTTTCCTGAAACAGGCAGCACAATATTTGTAGTTAAGGCATAGCTCAGTCCTTAAGAAACAGATTCAGTCATAAATGGGAATGAACCTAGTTTGTGTTTTACCATAGATGACTTTCAAGGCTAAGATGGGGGCAGTTGTTTTATCATTTGCTGCCATAACAAACCACCGTGAATTCTGTGGCTTAAAATACATCAGAATTTCAAATAGAGGACTTGTTCTTTGTAGAGGCTCCAGGGGACAGTGTCCCTTTATCTTTTCTGACTCTGTTCCTCAACTTGAACCTCTAACTTCAAAATGAGTGATGTATTGTCTTCATAAGTTTCTCAGCATCCATCTTCACATCACCTTTTTTTTTTTTGGTTCTGAATTCCTGGATTCCTTTTGTGTAACTCAGGCTACACTGCCAGCCACCAGGCTGTCTTTTATAAAGGTTCTCTGATTACACTGGACACACTCAAATAACCCAGAGTCTACTCTTCCATCTTTAAACCCTTACTTAAATGGCAATTTTTTTTTTATTTTGTAATGAAATGTGACATATTGTCAGGTTTTATGGGTTTGATTATGAACATCTCGATTAGAATATTTTTGTGACAAGTCACCATTTTTTTTTTTTTTTTTTTAAAAACTTTATTCATTTATTCATTTTCCTTGGTGTTTGCCTGGAACTGGATCTACAGACAGTTGTTAGCTGCCATGTGGGTGCTGGGAATCGAACCCGGGTCCTCTGGAAGAGCAGTGGGTGCTCTTAACCACTGAGCCATCTCTCCAGCCCCGACAAGTCACCATTTTGATGATGGAAATATAAGCCTAAAGACCTTTTCTATGAAGATCTACAGAGAACATATATTAGGGAATGAAGGCCACAAAATTCATTATGACTTAACTCTGCATTGAAACATGAAGGTAATCAAGGATAATATAAAAGTAAAGAAACATAGCTGTGCTTAAAAAGGCAACAACAAAACCCTGTATTTATAAAAAAACAGAAGCAACAGATCCTTCAGCTTTATCTATACTTCCACAAAGACAAAAAAAAAAAAAATTCTGAAGGAAAAAGAAAAACAGACAAGCTGTAATTGGTTTATAATTGGTTTGTAATTGGAGATATCACCGGCATCAGGTCCTATCTTAGGGTTAGGGTTAGTATCTGCACATGAGCTAAGGAAGCAGGCAGCAGTGTTAGCGCCAACCCAGAAAAGAAGCTGCAGTCAGGGCTGATCCCTTGGGAGACTCAATCCCTCCACAGACACCAGCCAACAATGAGTTTCCCAGAGAAAAAAAGTGTGCATTTCTTCCCTGACCAGAAAGTAAATGTCCCCAAGGTGGCTGCTCCAACAGAGGAGAAGCCAGGGAACAGGGGAGATGAATCTGAATACATAGCGGTATTTATCAGGCATAAAATCACATGAATATTAAAGTGACCTCCATGCAGCCAACTGCCACTATAGTAAACAAAGCCTGGGTGTTAGGAGTTGAAGGAGGAGAGGCCCAGGAGATGCTCAGCAGTTAAGGGCACTTCCTGCTCTCGCAGAGGATCCAGGTCCAGTTTCCAGCACCCTGTGGTGCCTCACAATCTGTAACTCTAGTTCTAGGGGATCTGTCACCCTCTTCTGGCCAGAGCAGGCCACCAGACACATTTGGTACACATACAGGTGAAACACTAATACCTGTAAAATAAAAATAAAAAAGAAAAGAAAAAAAAAACAGTTAAAAAAAAGAGTTGAGGGGGCTGGAGAGATGGCTCAGGGGTTAAGAGCACTGGCTGCTTGCTCTTCCAGAGGTCCTGAGTTCAATTCCCAGCATCCACATTAGCCATCTACAATAGGATCTGATGCTCTCTTCTGGCCTACAGGTATTCATGCAGAGCACTCATATATAAAATATAAACAAATACAACATTAAGGAAGAAAAGATTTGAATATACCAATCTGTTTTCTAAAAAGTAAAGGTTCAGATGACCCTAAAATAATTTTTATTTTGTTCGTAAAGGTGTATTTTTTATGTTTATTTTACCTAAAAGAGATACTGCCTAGTATATATTCTTTTATCTCACTTTTTCTACCTCTTCTCTAGATGGCTATTTTTCTCTGTAAGAACTAAGATTTATAGCATAACAGTTATTTACATGGGAAGTAAAAAGAAAGGCTATGAAAATGGAATAATTCAGACAACCAGAGCCCCAAAGGAAGGAGCAGGTGGAGAGCACCCATAGGTTCACTTATGCTGCTTGGCCTGGGTGGGCAGAAGACAGCCACCAGCCTGCCTGGTGCCTTTCAGTGGTGGGCAGGGGGCACTGTTGTGATCAGTGAATATCTGTGAATATCTGCTGGTGAAATGGGAGAGAGGCAGAATGGTTCATGTGCTGTAGAGAGGGGCTGATCCAAAGAGGCAAAGGTGATAAGAAACTGGCTGATGTTGGTGACATAGTTACCACCTGGACCTGTGGTGATATTGAGACCCAGGCTGCTGCAAGGGCCATGTCTGGGTTCATGGCCCTACTACATTCAGAGTCTGTGTTGATGTCCATAGCTCCTGTTACCACCAAAGGCCATGCAGATGCCCAGAGTCTAGTTGACACCTAAGGCCATGTTGAAGGCATGCTGCTGCTGGGGCCATATATATCGGAGTAGCCTTCACTGCCACCCAAGGCCATGGTGACATCCAGGCGTGGACTGCCACCACCAAGGGCCATGTCTGAGTTGGTGGTTCTACTGAATCCAGGGCCTATGTTAATGTCCATATCCCATATTGCCACCAAAAGCCACACGTCCAGAGGCTGAGCTGCCATGTTGGTGTCCAAAGCCATGCCAGGCTTAGTGACCTGTGCTGCCACTGGGGCCATTGTGATGTATGGGCCCAAGCTGCTGCTGAGGGCCATGTCTGGGGCTCTCCTGCTGCAGCAGGGATCTATGTTGATGTCTTTTGCCCACATTATCACAGGAGCCCATGCAAACCAAGCATGTTGAAATCTGAGGGCCTGGCTGAGCTGGTCCTGCCCTTGGGCTGGCTCCTGAAGAGCTGTCTGCCCATCATGAGAGAGCTCTCCCTTCCCACCCCTCTGTAGAGTAAAAAGGGCCAGTGAAAGAATACTCTGGCCCTGAGACCAGAGTCAATGGAATACATACTACCCCTAACCAACTCAGGAATTGAAATTCAACCAATCTCAGAGCATAAAAACCAACCAATTCATGAGAACAAACCAACCAGTCCCTGAGCATGAAATCCAACCAATCTCTGAGCTTGTCCTAAAGTTAAAAATTGAGATTCTACCAATCCCCACCCTGAAAATCTCTACATTGGAAAGCTCCAACCCTAAGAAACCCTATATAAACCCTGTACCTATTCAGTTTAAGCCCCCCTCCCTTTTTTTATCCTGGCAGAGGCAGTCACTCGCTTGGATTCCCCCTCTCAATAAATCTCTTGAGAGAGATTTGTTGTAACAACTTTCTTCCCTCAGACTACATAGAGCAAAGATGTAACACTTTTTGCTGGAGCGAAGCAGAGCTATAATAGCTCTGGCATAATTGCTACATTTCTGTGGGTAAACTCCCAAACTATAACAACTTTCACTGGAACAGAGCAGGGCTGTAACACTTCGGCTGTAACATTTCTCTGGAGCAGAACTGTAACAACCACACAGGGAAATCCTCCCCTGCTGAAGCAGAATTGTTACACCTGCTTTAGAAAATCCTTTCCGGGATCAAGGACTGTTACATTTTTCTGGGGAAACCATCCGGCCAGAACAGAGCTGTAACACTTCTCTTGGGATACCTTGCTCTTCTGACCGGTGGGTGTTCCTTGACTTCTGGCCACCAGAACACCTTTCCCTTCAGAATTATTTTCACATTTGGTGCTGAAACCTGGGATTGACACCCTTGGTGCCTGTGCGCCCCCTTGTGGTCTCAGTCACACTGGGATTCTATCTCTCTTTTTTTTTTTTTTTTCAGACATGATATTTGTTTCTTAATTTTGAGAAGCTAAGATATTTTTACATCACAACCTTATCCACATCAGATGTACATTTCTGTGACCTGTAACAAATGTCAAGTTATGCTATCCTCACCATCACCCAGTTTAGAACAGTGTTGCTTCTATGCAAATCCCTCATGGCTCCTTCCTCCTAATCTTGCTATTGCCCTGACTCAGATTACTGGGATGTGCCTTTTGTCCTTTTTCCTTTTCCTCTCAGGTCCCCTCCCCCCGTTCCTCATTTCCTTCCCTCTTCTCTCTTCTCCTGTCTAGAGACAGAGTCTCACAGCTGACCTCACATCTGTCTTCATGTTTCTACATTCCAAATGGGGCAGTGGAACTCTGTGCTGCTTATTACGTGTGGCAGATTCTTTCTTTTACCTCCAGTCCATCTGTAGCAGACTCACCTTCCAGCTCACCAATTGCTCAACATCTCATCAATCATCAGCAATTGGGTGAGTTTCTCTGAGGAAGTGTCCACTGAGTGTGTGACTTGCCTCTAGTACTCTTGGAAGTGGAGTACCTCCAGCCACAGTCTTTAAGGCCACAGCTGGCCCTCTTTGCCTGATCCCATACCCCCCCACACACACACTTTTGGAGCTGCAATCCAGCAGTTTCCTTGGGCTCAGCTGGGTCATTGCTCCCCTTCCTGCTCTCTTCTTTTATCTCCCCCCTGGACCCACCCATAATCCCACGAGTCCTTTAGGCCCTCCTGGCTTTCGTGACCTGATTTCCCAGCCCTTTCCTGTGGGTAAGACTCCTTCTCCTAGAGTTTGGATTTCCTTCTCACCTTTTGGACTCTACAAAAGCCCTGATGCCAGGTACCCAGTATCTCTGCTGGCTTAGCCAGGCTAAGACCCCGGCCTCCACTAAGTGAGTGAGTATTGACTCAATGAATGGCTTAGTCTATCTTCAGTCCTCCCTGAGTCCTGGGGATGCCCACAATTACAGGCTGCAGTGACATTTTCCATTACCTCTCTCATCCATGGGACTCATTCTCCTTTGCGATGCCTCTTAGAAAACCTCCATTCTCTACACTTGGCACCCAACTCAAAGGGCGCTAAACTTGTCTTTTCAATAAAATTTGGTCTCAATACTGTAAGGATACCTGGCACACCATGTGGAAAACTTAACATGGTTCCAGGTGAGATTTCATGGAGACAAAATCTGCTCTTTTTGGCCCGTGGAGTTGGCGAGGTGAGAAGTGGTTGGGGCTTGTTTCTCTGCCTCTCTGGTAGTTTAGCTTTTTACCAATATCTGGCTCTTTGTTTTTGTTAATAATGCCAAACAGATGCAGTTTTAACTCCTGCAATAACCGGGTGAAGAACCCTCGTCAGTTCCTATCACTAGGCTCATAGCAGCATGGCAAACAATCCAGGTCACAACCTGCCTAGCAGCCCTGGGCATAACTGCTTGTGTCGCCATTGGAGCAGTGGGACTAATAACTTTCCTAGCTATTTACCATCAGCTTTCTGTAGTTCAGAAGTTTTCCTGTGTCCTGCAGCTGCTCAGTCCCAAATAAACACACAGAAGCTTATATTAATTACAAACTGTTTGGTCTATGGCCCAGGCTTATTACTAACTAGCTCATTCATCTTAAACTAACCCATTTTTATTCATCTCTGTATTTTACTTGTGTTCCATTCATCTTACTCCCCTCCCTCCAGCAGCTTGAAGTGCCTCCCTGACCCAGCCTTTCTTCTCCCTGTGTTCTCCTTTGGTTTCCTGCCTGTCTGCATCTTGTCTTGCCATAGGCCAAAACAGCTTCTTTATTAACCAACAATAATAACACATATTTACAAAGTACAGAAAGATCATCCCACAACAGCTTTGCTCACAATTCATCCAGGATTTCCAATGCATGGCTTAGATCATCCTTGCCCTTCAGGGTCAAATAGACTTGCTGGCCATTGTAGTATTAGAAAATTAGAGAGGGTTAGACCTACTAACAGCAGAGAGAGGTGGTCTTTGTCTCTTCCTTGGGGAGGAATGTTGTTTCTATGTTAACCAATCAGGTAAAGTGAGAGACAAGATCCAACAACTCCTGATCTTCAAAAACTTAAACAGATTGATGTCTCTGGCCAGTGGATCACTGATAGTCAGATATGAAACTGAATGTTCCCCTCTTAGCATCTCTCCTCTTCTTTTTCTTAGGCCTACTAATTGCACCCCTTATAAACCTCTTGCCCAGATTTCAACAATACATCCAAAAGATTTCATCATAGACCAGTTATGATTAAAGGATTACCAGCCCCTAGCTAAGGAGCCAGAGACCTGCAGTACCCAGTTACATCCTGTATTGCACAAACTCTAGCTAGCGTATAATGAAAACCCGGAGCTAGATATTGGGGGGAAACTGGAATACCAGAGGGAGGAAACAGACCACAGTCAATTCTTAGGCCAAACAGGGTAAATGCTATCTTCAAGGGTCCTCAACCTAGCTGGTCAATTCTACAGGATGAATGAATTTCTGCCTTTTCCTACCTTCTTTCTTTTACAAATGTTTATTATTTATTTATTATGTATACAGTATACAGAAGAAGGCACCAGATCCCATTATAGATGGTTATGAGCCACCATGTGGTTGCTGGGACTTGAACTCAGGACCTCTGGAAGAACAGTCAGTGCTCTTAACCTCTGAGCCATCTCTCCAGCCCTTCTCCTGCCTTCTATATCTTCCCCATCTAGCTGTTTCATCTTACTGGTTCAACTCTATATCACAATCCTTATGTTAGGATTAAAGGTTTGAGCTACTACTGCTTGGCTGTTAGGCCTTGAACTCCTAGACTCTAGAAAGATCTCTGTCTCTGGAGCAATGGGATTAAAGCTGTGGATAACCACTTTCTAACCTTTATGGCTTGACTGTGGGTGATTCTGTTCTCTGATATTCTAGGATGAATTTATTAAATATATAAAATATCACCATAATCATGCCAACCAAGATCACGACTGTCCCAATAACCTCGATGTTCCCATTCAACAGCAAGTAGTTTAATGATAATGTCACCTCCTTTCAACCTCCTTGGCTTCTAGGATACCTTTCCCTTCAGAGCTGTAATGCACCCTCACCCCTGACATGGGAAAGCTGGCTATACCTCTTGCCTGAGGGGTATGGTCTCAGAGTCCTGGGCTGACCAACTCAGTTACCATTCAGGCATATCCAGAGCTCTGAGTTGGCCATTCCTAACATCTACCCCATCTATGACGTACCTGCTGGAGCATATGAAGAGATTAGTCCTGTAGAATCATAGCCACAGGTCTCCATGACTTAGGGCAATAGCAGAAAATCTGAGAGGAGTTTTGATGAGGGTCCAGTACTGACAGTGTACCGGAAGCCAATGGCCTTAAGCCAAACCAACAACTCATTACACAATGAACATTTGCAAGTTGAGCTGTTTAGACAAAAGGTATACTTTGTGACATACTGAAGCTCCTGTATCACAGCTCCCAATGCCACAAAGATGAATGAAGAGGTCATGGAAAGACAGGAAAGATGGGGGAGTAAAATGAGTTTTGCTTTTGTTTTTAATTAGTATTTTTATTTTTTCTATTTTTCTTTTGGGGGATGCTGTTGGGACTATGCTTTTGTACACTGTAAATATTTGTCACTTGAATTGATCTAATCAATCAAGTAGCTAGACAGGAGGTAGAGGTGGGCCAACCAGACTAGGAGAATTCTGGGAAGTAAAAGAGCAGAGCAGAGATGCCTACAAGAGACAGAGGAAGCTGGATGAGAATGGTGCTCTGAGAAAAGGTACCAAGCTACATAGCTAAATAAAAATAACTATAGATTAACTTACGAGTTAGCAAGTAATAAGCCTGAGCCATAGACCAATGAACTTGTAATTAATATAAGCTTTTGTGTGATTATTGGGACTAAGAAGCTGTGGCCGGGTTTGGGCCTTGGAGGCTAGGCCAGGCCAGAAACTTCTGCCTATGGGGAGGATGCTACAAGGGTGAAGGGTGGAAACAGAGGGAATGGGGGGTAAGTGAGGTTGGGGTACTTGATGTGAAATTCCTAAATAGTCAGTAGAAGCTTATGCTTTTTAAAAAGCAAAGAAAATGAAATAATTCTTATGTTCGAGTTTTTGAAAAAAAAATTACAGTCCTTTTCTTATGTCATTTTCAAACCAGACAAGGACTGTGGGAGCCTATACAGTGACTCAGAGTCTCATACTGACTCAACAGTCTTTTCTGACTCACAGAGTACAAGAGTCAGAAAAGAGCGATTCACAGAATCAGAGTGATTCAGCTATTCTAGAGTTCAATTGAGTTCAGCTTGCTCCTTGCTTTAGCCTTGGTGACCATGGAACTAGTCTGTTTAGTCCCTGAGAAATAATTCATTATCTTGCTGCACAAACTAGCAGAAGGCACATGATGTGATAATGAAGCTGCCCATTGCCTGATTCAAGGATAACATGGGGTTTTCTCAAGATAATGTTTGAATGCTTGTACTGTGTGTGCTTTGTTTGAATTCTGGCACTGTGTGTGCTTTGTTTGAATTCTGGCTTGAAAATATATATAAGCACTTTCAAACATAAACTCGGGGTTTTTGTGGTTTTGAACCATGAATCACTTCTGGTTTTCTTGACTATCTTATGCTATATGTTCAGCTGTGTGCCTGCCCCTAGCAACCCCAGTGACTTTAGGCTGGATCTGACAAGACACAAGACTCTGCCTTCCCCAGGATTCTCCCCAGAAGCCCCTGATGGTAGAAACTAGCAGAGCTAGGATTTGTAAGTCCCAGCCTCAATTGTACAAAGCAGTCAGTAGGGCTGGATTAGAAAGTGAAAGACAAAGACTTAATAATGGCCGGGGCTTCTTCACTCTGAAACACAGTGATTTCCGGTGCACAGAACAGTCAGCAAGAATACAGGAAGAGGCCCAGAGATCCCTGAAGATAATGGTGGCATCTTCAGCACTTGTGTAAAATTGTCCCAGAAATTAATTTGCTGAAATAAAACTTGTGACAGGAATATTAACTGATGACACATGGAACAGAATATTTATTTAAATAAAATAGTTTTATTTATGTTAAATTGCTTTAAAATATCAGACATTTAATAGATGCTAAATAAATAGAACAAGGTGCTAATCTATGTTCTCTGGTCATAAGAATCCAAGGCTCAGCCTGGGCTGTTTTGTTTGGGAAATAAATGGGGATGTTGGTAGGGCTCTCCTTCTCTGCAGTGCTTTACTCTGGTGAAAGTCTCAGTTTGGGCAGTTAGTTCTCAGCCAGTGTAAACTGTTCCTCTGGTTTCCAAAGTTCCCCTTATTTCTCTAAATGCTGTGTGCCTGGAAACTTGTTTAAAGGAGCAAACTAGAGAATTTATTTAGAATGTGCTTGGGATGGAAATAATTTTTTTTTTAATTATAGAACAAGAAAGTTCTATTGCTTAAATATCCCAATGATGAGGTAAAACAAATGGTGTAAACTGATGATCTGGTAGTGAAAAAGGAGTTGATCTGAAGAAGAGGGATAATGGAGATGATGGTGATAATGATACCGGAGGATGGGAGCGGAGATGATGGTGATAATGATACCGGAGGACGGGAGCAACAGGCTGGGGTGGGGGTGGGGGGAGGCAGCAAGCACAAAAAGAAACTGTAAATAGCAGAGATACAACTTGCTTCTGACAGAGCTTTAGAGGTACAGTACTATATTAACTAATCCTCAAATGCCATTCCTCTGCCACACACACACACACACACAAAAATGGAATATATCTTATCCAATGCACTCCAAGTTTAACTGGAAATGTTCGGTACATAAGACAATGAGCACAGGTTTGATAGACTCGGATTCATATATACTAACTTGCAGCTATAGGAGCTACATTTTGAGTAAGTTGGTAACATTTCAGAAGCTATTTTGAAAACTAGCACTAATTATGAATTATTTATAATGTACCCTAGCTGTTTGATATCCACACAATGTTGTTGATCAGCACTCATGTGCTGGAAACCTGTGCAGTATTATCTAATCTGAGCTACTTTTAGAGGGTCAGGGAGAGCTATGATTTAGACAAGATATGCAACTGGTAACTAACTGCCAGAGCAAGGAGACGGTGGCTACTTTAGCCTTATACCCTTCCTCTGAGAACCTCATTAAACAGGGAAGTGCTGGGTAGATTAAAGTCTTCCTAATTACATCATCAATTGGGAGAATACAATGATCCTCCAGCATGACACAAAAAGGCATCTTGAGGTTGGGACAAAGGTAAGCAGCTTTCCAAAGCCAGAAAGCTTAAGTCTACTTCTGTTGATAATATAGGATGTCAGCTAAGAGATAAAGCCAAGATAAACCCATACAGACTCCTCTCAAAACTTGAGTCTTGAAATAGCTACTTTTGAGATGGCCACATAGAATTCAGACGTCAACAGCAGCAGAAAGCCACCTCCATCTTCACTTTACCCATCTCCACCTTACCACTGAAGCAGAGACTCTCCCTGAGACTTGTAAATCACAAACCAGGGCTTATATATGACTGAGATCTGAACCTTTCTGAATTGCTTGGTTTGGACTCTTAGTGGAGAATTTAGTCCCAAGAGGTCTGGTGGGTATCCCAGCTGGCTGGCAGAAGCCTTCAAAAATTTTTCTTAGGAAAAATTTGAGCTTAACTCCAACCGCAAAGAATATTCCCAGATCAAACTGTAAGGGAGATAAGAAGCTCACACCAAAAATTGAGAAGACATATGAAAAATAAGACACCAAAAATAAAAATGATATATACAGGGGGATGAAGCTGGAGGGATGGCACCATGGTTAAGAACACTGGTTGTTCTTGTAGAGGACTCAGGTTCAATTCTAGTACCTACACGGTGCCTCCCACCTGTCTGTGACCCCAGTTCCAGGGGCTCTGCAGCCCTCTTCTGATGCATGTGGTCCACATACGTGTGTTCAGGCAAGACAGTCACACAATACAATAAAATAAATAAATCTCTTAAAAATTAAAAATAATCAATAGGTTAAAAATAAACATTAAAACAACAGATGAGAAAGAATCCAGATACTGAAACAATGAGATACAACATTTTAAAAACTATATAATAAATCCAATTTCCCCTCCCAGAAACACACAAAAAGATAATGATTCTCCATAGAAGTCAGGAACATACATAATGAACCCAGAACGAGGTCTTAGTTGTACTCATTGTTTAAACTGGATGTACATGTAAACATTGCACAATCCCCATTCCCAAACTAGACTTTAGAGAAACAAACACAGTGTCCCAGGATGTTCATAACACTAATGTCAACAATAGAAAAGAAAAAATCCTGGAAATAAGCCCAACACTCACCACTACGTAAGTAGATTCAGTATGATCGATTCACACAATGTTGTCCTACCAAAGAAGAGTGAAAGTAAGGCACCTTGCCACGTGCATCAGTGGAGACAAGTTGCAAATGTATTGTTTGAACAAAGGTATAGTCATATGAGACATGCAGTGTGAGTCCATTTACATCAGAATAAACAGCATATGTTGCTCAAACATACAGAGAAGGTAAAAGCTAAAACAATAGGAAAAATAATTATGAAATTTAGGGTAACAGCTATTTCTGGGAATAGGGGGGTAGCAAAAATTTTTAATCAAGGTAGAGAAAATAGGGTTCATTTTGAGGTGTGTATGCATGCATTTGTGCATGTAAAATGTGTGTGTGTTGAGGCCAGAGTTCAACCTCAAGTATTGTTCTTTTGGTGTTATACACCTGGGTTTTTTGGGGACAGGGACAGGGTCTCTTCCTGACCTGGACTTTTCCCAGCAGGCTCTGCTGGCTGGACATCGAGCCTCAGGATCTATCTGCCTGTGAGGCTCTCCAGCACATGCTCACTTGAAAGATGAATTTTGGGTCTAAAACTCTGGCCCTCACCCTTTGCAGACAACACACAACTGAGCAGTCTCCCCAGCCCAGCTGAGGAGTTTCTAAGGTACCTGATAATAGTTACTTAAGTATCCATTTATGATACTCTTTTAAAGGTATATTTTTTACATGGGAGCCTGAGACCAGAGGCTTCTTGAGCCTAAGAGTTTGAGGCCAACCACAAAATATGTATCTTTGCACCTATGACATAGTCACAAAAACCAAAAGTAAATACGGATGCTCCTCATAGTTCTCTAGCTGTAGAAACAGTGGCTAGAGCTCTGTGTTGTCCACATTCTCAATGCCAGCTTCCTTGGCCATAAAATAAAAGGGACCTGTTTTGGACAGCAGTTCTTCAGGGCTGCCATATTCCACAATCTTCCCGCTGTCCAGGACTATTATCCTGAAACAGAGGAAAGGTAAGCTTTAGAGACTCTTATCACTGTCTGTGATGATGTACAGCCTGTGGGCAATGGTGATGCCCCCCCCCAATACATACACTCACACTTGTCACTGTCCATGATGGTGTGCAGCCTGTGGGCAATGGTGATGCCCACCAACACACACACACTCACTTGTCACTGTCCATGATGGTGTGCAGCCTGTGGGCAATGGTGATGCCCACCAACACACACACACACACACACACACACACACACACACACACACTCACTTGTCACTGTCCATGATGGTGTGCAGCCTGTGGGCAATGGTGATGCCCACCAACACACACACACACACACACACACACACACACACTCACTTGTCACTGTCCATGATGGTGTGCAGCCTGTGGGCAATGGTGATGACTGTGCAGTGGGAAAACTCATTTCGGATGGTTGTCTGAATAAGGTTGTCTGTCCCTAGATCCACCGCAGCTGTGGCCTCATCCAGGACCAGGATTTTGGATTTTCGCAGCAAAGCCCTTCCCAGGCATAGGAGCTGCCTCTGCCCTATGCTGTAGCCAACAAAAGAAGTCACATATAAGCCCAAAAGACTAAGGGAAAACCTGTGGCTGGGGCTCAGTTTCAAGACCCAGATCAGATTTCCCAAGCCTCCCACTGGTCACTGTTAAAGCCAATTTTTTCAAACTTCCTCAGTGAAAACACTTACCAGAGAACTTGCTAAAAAGCTTATGTTTCTAGGTCTCTCTTTACACAGATTGGGGAGCGGCCTGGAGTTGTACATTTCTAATATGCACTCCAGGTAGTTTTCATGTTGAAGCAAGTGTGAAAAACACTGGACCAGAAACAGTGTGTTGTATTTGTCCATAGTTATAGCTACAATTCCAAATCAACACGAATGCCCCAAAGTTTACTACAGCAGTGTGTGACCTTACACTGTTGACACAGGAAGGCACGGCTGTAGGATGGCCCAGTGGCATTTATCTGTGGCCTTAGCAAATGCATTCATTATTTTAATGTGTAATTCTAGTCTCAAGGCTAATTATTTGTTCAAGGCTTTCTGCCTTGATTAGTGACAAAGACATCTAATGAGCCTGGTGTCTTGGTGTGAGATGCAATGTATGTGGAATTCAAATATACTTCTAAAATGCAAATAGCTTTAATTTGGTAAAAGCTAATAATGAAAGCTGGACCTCTTACTTACATAAAGGAGCTCTGGGAAATGATGTGAAGGAAAAATTTGGGAATTTGCTAATTACTCTTCCCTACTGTGGTCATTAGGGATTGTATTAAACAGGAGGGTAGCTAGACTAATGTTCTGTAATTCTCTGTAAGAAAATTTCTGCAGGAGATGAGAAGTCACCCAAGATGAACTTCCAGTATCTGTCTGTAATGTAAGCTCAGGCCCACTGCCGAATTATTAACTTAGCTGGCACCAAACTTCTGCCTAGGCCAACTGTACTTTATAATAGCAGGGTACCACTTCAGCTTTCATCTGCTTGCTCATGCTCATTTACCCCTCACTTATCACAGATATTGTAAACTGTTTCATTCCTCCATTGACATCTGAAGTTTTTTATTCCCTAGACCAAGTCTGGAACAATTCAAGGATCTTAATTCAAGGGTCTAGTAACCACTGAAGTGACTCATAGCATGGAGGCGAGAAGGAACCTCGCTGTCACATCCTGTCATAATGTCTCACATGTCCCCTCTGCAGAGTTAACAGCACCATCTGCCATTTACTCCCCCACTGTGCTTATGTTCTTGGAGGTCCAGAGCTGTATCCGTGTTGTTTGCCTCTGTGTCTCCAGAGCCTGGCACACACACAGTAGGTGTTAATATATATTTCTGTGTCTCCAGAGCCTGGCACACACACAGTAGGTGTTAATGTGTATTTATCATCTGCATATTTGAATGGTCTTTTACATCAGGCCAAGCAGCTATTTAAGCCTTGCTGGTTCCTGTGTCTTGTCAAGGGGAAGCAAGATGGATGATATTCACTATCGGGTTATGTAAGTGCCCTGGTGGGTGATGTCACCTTAGTTCAATTGGCCTGGAGGACAGTCTAGACACCAGGACTTAAGTTCTCTGGTGAGCTCCTAAGTCTAGTTAGAAGCTGGGACTCTGGTAGGGCTTCTCAAGTTGCAGTATGCACACAAACCACCTGGGAAACTTGCTAACATGTAGGTCCAGATTAGTAGGGATAGTCTGGGATTCTGTGTTCATATGAAGCTTGTATGTTCATCTAGAATGTCTAGACCATTGTTGGAGCTACTGAGTCCCCTTCTGGTGCCTTAACTGCTATTGGTCTGTGCCCGGCCTTCCATTCCTGAGGAACCTGGATCAGAAGCAGGAACTGTCCATGAGCAGCAGACTTTGTCTAAGAGCTGAAATTTCAGTGATGGAAACCCCAAACTCTCATAGGGAGAATGCCAGACCCACACATTAATGGACATATAGTGAAGTGAAGTGTCAGAATATTTAAAAATATATTTTAAGGTAAGAACTATAAACGCAGGGTAATTGTATTCATTTAAGGTGTTTCTACAATGCGCAAGGGCTTTTCAGGGGGACAAATCTCATCTGTGTCTCCCTTATATTGGTGGTTCTCAAACTGAGATGCCTTTTATAGCCTGTGGGAATCGTCATGTCCCTATGTCTGGTCTGTGTCTTGTAACAGACAGATCAGACTCTGCCTGGACCAGGGAGCTGGTTATTGCTGTGGAGACTGCATTGAGACTCTGCATTCTGTGATTCTCTGCAATGGTAACATTTCTCTTGTAAGCTCACGTGCTATAATGCCACAAGAAGGGCAATTTAATAAGAAAGGTTTTCAAGTGTTTCTGAGCACTTTTACATTTGTTTTATCCTATTTTTACACATTAGGAGTTAGACCTATACAGGGTAATTCCCACCACACCCGACACTGTCTCATACAGGAGCACAAAGACAGTTCCCACACATCCTCTCACTGCCCGTGGAAGAAGGAGGTTATAAGATGTTACCTCAGGTTGTCGCCACCCTCTGTCACTTCATGGTACAACCTAAGTTGCAGGCCCTCCACAAAGGATTTGAGATGAGCCAATTCCAGGGCCTTCCAAATCTCCTCATCGGAGTATTTGTTGAAAGGATCGAGATTCATCCGCAGACTCCCAGAGAACAGGACAGGGTCCTGCAAGTCAATGGGGAGCTGTCAGGGCTGATGTCAACAAAGTATTCCTTTGTGGCCAGAAGCAGTCTGAGATGAACTCTAGGCAGGAGGCTGGCTCCTGACTGAGCTCCTCTAAAGCCCCAAGGCCCTGGAGGGCTAAGCACAGGGGTCCGGGGAGTCCTGGTTTGCACCCGCTCCCTTCTGGGATCTCCCTACAGACATCCAGATTTCTGCTGTATCTCGTTAGGAGAGGAAAAGAATATCCCTTCCCTGAAACAAAAATTCCTGACTTAGAGACAGAGACAAAGAGATAGAAGAAGAGATGGGGCGGTCACCTGAGAAGATCTTACATTTTGAGGGGCCAAAGAAGAGAATGGACCAGAATAAGAAAACATGGAGGCTGAAGAGATGCTTCATGTACAAGCATCAGGACTTGGGTTTGTAACCCCGTTTGAGGGAGGCCTCTCCAGCCTCATGCTCAGCACTGACAGAAAGAGGAGGGGAGATTGGAGGATATCCAAATCTCCAGAGGCTGGAGAGGTGCCACTGTGGTTAAGGCGCCAGCTGAGCTTGCAGAGGATCTGCATGCAGTTCCCAGAACCCACGAGGCAGCTCCCAACTGTCCTTATCTCCAGAGGACCTGGCACCCTCTTCTGACCTCTGTGAGAAGCAGGTCCATATGCAGCACACTTACATACACACAAGGAAAATACTCATAACACATAAAATTAAAAAATTAAAACTACAACCCCCTCCCCCCCAAAAAAACAGCGAACTCCAGGGTCCATGGAAGACCCTGTCTCAATGGAGTAAAAGGGAGAGTGACCGAGCATCTGATGACAAATTCTCCACAGACACTTAGGCCACGGTGCAGAGCAGAGCAATGGTTCTAGACCTCCTGAGACGGGAGAGGCCTCCAAGGCAATCCTTACTTTGGTAGGGTCCATAGAGCAAGCCAAAGGGAGGTCTTTCTTGCTGATACAATAAATGTTCTGCTTGCTGGCAAAAACCTGCAGCAAATTCCCTTCTCTATCTTTTGGCCACATCAAATGGGGTATATAAAGCTTAATGGCTTCAAGCTTCAGCAGCAAAATTGCTACTGCTAATTACAAAGGTCTCAGAAAACCGTGATGGGCTACAGAACCGCCAAATAATCATCTGCTCTATCTGACTGCTGTTGTGTTGCTGCCACCTACTGGTCAATTCTAGCAGCCACTACTCGCAGACAGAATTAGAGTCTTAGGGAACTAGTCTGGAATTCTGGTGTGAAGGTGAATCTTAATAGTCAACTTGACAAGGTCTAGAACCATCCAGGAGACAGAGTCCTGGGCATGTTTGGAAGTGAGTATCTAGACTGGGTGAATTGCTACGGGAAGACACTCCTTAAACACCAGCCGCACTATTCCACGAGGTGGACAAAGGAAAAGCAGCCGAGCACCAGTGCTCATCTCTACTTGGTGAGCGTGGATGGGTGTCCCAGCGTACCCTCAGGCTGCCATCCTTCCCACCACCATGGACCATATCCCTTTTCGAACTGTGATCCCAAATCGCCCTTCCTCCTGAAGTCACTTCCTGTCAGGTACAATGACAAGAAAAGTAACTACTGCGGGGATTGTATTGTTCATGGGATTCACCTCAGTTCCCTACTGTGTATGCCAAAGTAAGTTCTAGGGCTAACCTGGGGGATGATGGTCAGTTTCCCTCGAAGGTCATGCAGGCCAATAGAAGCAATATCTACTCCATCGATGATGATCTGTCCACCTGCAGACTCTAAGATTCTGAAGAGGCAGTTTGTAAGGGATGACTTCCCTGCTCCGGTTCTGCCCACCACACCAACCTGTGAATAAAGTTCATTTACACTAGTTCCCCTGCACTTCTTGGAGAAATAAAAATTAGCCCATATAGTCACAATGTGATAGTCACAAGTGTCGGGGAAAACCCCACCTTATATCAAATGTATAAAATGACTTTTAGTTTTGGTGAGAAAACAATTTCCCAGATATCAGAAAAGAAAAAAAGTCTCTCCCTCCTCAGCTGTGTGCTGTAAACAGCAGTTAGGAGAAACGGACAAGCCCTCTGAGCGATTGTTACAATTCATCTCGGCTATTACAGCTTTATTCCTTTTCATTTTTTTTCAAGGAGAGGGAGAGGGACCTCTGGGCTGACTCAGTGGGTGGAAGCATTTGCTGCGAAGACAGATGACCTGAGTTCAATCCCTGGACCCACATGGTGGAGCAAGTTATATCCTCTGCTCTTCACATATGTACATGCACATGCATCCGTGAGCATGAACACGCACGCTCACAACACAAATAATATGCACTAACTTACATTTTTATTACTTCTTTAACTTTTGAGATTATAATTACATCATTTCTTCTTTCCTTTTGCCCTCCAAACCCTCCCATATACCATTCCTTACTCTTTTTCAAGTTCATTGACTTTTCCACTAATTGTTGTTACGTGCATATATGTATGCAAATTCACATATGTACATGAATACATATGTATGCACACTCACATATATTACTAATATAACCTACTTGGTCTGTGTAATGTTACTTGTGTGTATTTTTACAGAGATGACCACTTTGGCATTGGAGTACCCTTTGCAGTGCTCTTCCCACTCCCGGCATTCCTAGCAGCCTGTAGTTCAAAGCCATGGAACACTCCCCAGATTAGCCCGTTATCCTTGCTCAGGAGTCAGTCCTGCTAACCTCTGTGTTGCTCTGACCTTAGTATATGTGCTGTGTAAGGAGAACTAGGTTGGTTGGTTTTGTTTTATTTTTGAGGAGAGAGAAGGAAAAGTTTATCACCGGATAAGAAACCTGGTCCTCTGCCTCCTTGCCTACATTGGTTGATTGATCGATTGATTTGCCCGCCTTAGACCCCAAACCTTGGAGAACAAGCACTCAGTGAACACTAGGTGACTTCCTCCTTAAGGACAGCCATCAGTGACCATCCTCCTCCAGGCTGATGCTCCCTCACTTCTTCCCTGAGTTCTTCACCAACTCTCTGGTTGTATTTCTTACATGTTCCCAGGCTACAGGAAATATCCTAATCTCCCTGAACCCAAATGATGGAGACCCGTGTCCTCCTACTGTGCCAGACATCCTCTGATTAGCTCACAGCGGGATCTGTCTTGATCACCCACCTTCTCAGTGCTCTTGATGTGGCACGTGATCCCTCTGAGTACCAGATCCAGCTCAGGCCGATACCGTACTTGATAGCTGTTAAACTGGACCTCACCTTTGCTGGGCCAGTCTGCTGGAGGCCTCTTGTCGGTCACCCAGGGCGCCTAACAATGGGAAAGGAGGGGTGGTGGGCACAGTGGCAACTCAGCAAGCGGTTATCATGGGACTCAAGTCACGTGGCAGAAAGGGGTATCGGAACCAATTACTGAGTAAGCTTCACTTTTTTTTTTTTTCCAGAAGGTTTCTAACTTTATTCAATAAAGAAATGCTATCCTACAAGGTTGCTCTGTGGATTTCCAGAATAACACCACCACTTATTAAACCATTTCCTCTGTTAAGTTTGAGGAAATTAGTCCTTTGAGTTAGAGCAAGGGAGACTTGAAAAGAACATTATGGAATTAGAGAGATGGCTCAGAGGTTAAGAGCACTGGCTGCTCTTCCAAAGGTCCTGAGTTCAATTCCCAGTGACCACATCCATCTATAATGGAATCTGGTGCCCAATTCTGGTGTGTGGACATCCATGCAGACAGAACACTGCATGCATAATAAATAATCTTAATATGATTGACCTACTGAAGATATTTTCTAAGAATGCAGATGCCCTACTGTGGAGTTTCCCTAATTCGCACCTCATTTTCCACATGTATGTATTCATTTATTCGTTCAACAGCCACAATGTTGGTCTCTGCCTCTGACGTCATTCTCACCAGCCAGTTGAGGGTTTGTGTGATCTATAGAAGGAAAAAGAATTATAACACACACACACACACACACACACACCCCAAAACAACAACCAAAAACCTCAGGCTCAGAAACCAGCTCAATTAATTACTTGTAGGACAAGGCTGACTGAAAGATTACTTTATACTCAGGACTGTGGTGGTAGAAAAAGATAATTCTTATGTAATTCTCACTTTCTTGGCCAAGAAAGTAGACCAGAGCACAGGCTGGCTGGGTAACAACTGAATGCTTAACTGTGCGCTGCTCAACCAAAGGGCGACGTGAACTTTGAAGAGTTCAGGACTAGCACTTGGGTTGAGGAGCCTGGCTCTGGGGCAGTGAGACCAGAGTTCAGGCCTCCTGCCTACAAACCCCATGCGCTCTACACATGGGGGATACCATGAGAGAAAGGTCAGGGCATGGGCGGACTTTCAAAAGATCTGCCTTCTCTCTCCCACCTGACTCCCTCACACCTATCAAGGTGGGACGGTCATACGGACACTTGCTCTCCTCTACACAAACTCTAGATGTCTCCCGGCTACCGCACTAGCACTCATAAAGATTAGTCATGGTGCAGGCCAGTCTACAACCCAAGGATTACTCAGGTAGGAGCTTCTTTCAGGAAAGGAGTTCACACATCTGCGCAGGAGCTTTTGTGGAGGGAATGGTAGAGAGGGGAAGTTCAGGACAGGACTGTGGGGAGAGAGAGTAACAACTTTGTATGGCTTGACCCACATGTAACTGCCGATACTTGAATATTTAATTTTAGGTCAATGCAATGGTCTCCTGACTCTGCCTTGACCGTCCTGGGGGATAAAGGGAAGTGGCACAGAGAACCAAGTGACTCTAGAGAACAGCACTTTTTGGGGGCGCCCTATCATGAGCCTCATTAATTCCTAATGAAGGCAGCACTATATAAAGCACACTTAAGTCTCTGGAACAGTAGTTGGAAAAGTTGCCCAGTAATATGACCAAATGTCCTGAATAGCAACTGTAAGTGCCACTGCCTGAGATGCTGGGAAGTAATGACGTCAGCATTCACCCCCACCCCCACCCCCACCCCCCGCAAGTTGTGCTGCAGTGAGATTCTTTACATGTTTTCGTTAGATTCCTTATTATCATTTGTTTTACTTGTTCTGTGATATAAGAAAAGTAAATCCAGGAATTGTTTGTCCAAAGGATTTTCTGATTACCTCTATATTTGGAGAAGAAATATATATTGACTAGAACCAGCAAAGAAGGAAAAAAGATAAGAAACCATTAGAAGAAACAAAAAGTTGCCTTTTAGGTCTTAAGAACAGTAAGAGTTATGCCCATTTTGCCAGATGGCACTGGTGCCTACTAAGACGTGGTAAGGAGTGTGTAACAATGTGGGGCCAGGTTTGAAGCCAGTCTCCCCAGTCCTTTTGGATCAGACATGGGCTCCTCAGTACACTTCAGATTCAGTTGAAGATTAATTGGCTTGCTGGGCAGTGGTAGTTCACACTTTAGTCCCAGCACTCAGATACAGTTGGCAGATACAGATGGATCTCCAGTTCAAGGACAACCTGGTCTACAGAGTGAATCCCAAGTCAGTCAGGCTAACCCCAGTCCAGTCTCAAACAAACAAACAAACAAACAAACAAACAAACAAACAAACAAACAAAAACACAATAACAAAAGATTAGTTGATTTTGCCAAGTCTTCAGACTCACATTGAGGGCATTGGACAGAACAAAGCCCACAGTGTCTCCAGTTAAGGTTTCTTTATAAATAACCAGAAGCAAGGCTGAACAGAAGACAATCAGGTTTCCAACCAGCTCCAGGCGAATCGCAAGCCACCTGCAAAGCAACAGAAGCAGAAGGAGAGGTATCAGTCTTTGTTCGTCATCTGAACCAGGATCTTTTGTACTTGTAGCAGTCTTAGAGGGCTTGAGCTGGTAAACTGTACTCTCAGGAGCTACCTCAATCGGATTTAGAAATATTTAAAATCGTAGTAACCCATTAAATTGATGAGTAGTATTTAAAGGTTCATGAAGAGTTTTCTAAACTAGAGAAATTCTACAATGCAATATTCCCCAAAGTCCCAAGTTATAAAGATCACATAAGTATTGAAAATATACAAATTCATCTAAAAAAATTCTTAGACATTTGGATGAGATTCTGATTCAAGAACCACATATGAGTTAAGCATGTACATTTTTCTTTTCTTTGCTTGAGAAAGTCTCCAAGAAATCAAATCAGTGTTCCAAATAACTGATTGCCACTAGTCCACCCCTAAGGTATTCTGAAAGCCACTGAGAAATTTCTGCTCCTCCAAATCGTTCTCTTTCAATGGCATACCTAGCTGCTTGCTATGGTTTACTGATTCCTAGTCTACTCTGCTGTGGAATATTCCTTTACATTACATGAAGATATGTTGCTGTGACTGGTTTAATAAATAGGCTGACTGGCCAATAGCTGAACAGGATAAAGTTAGGTGGGAGAGCCAAACTGAGAATGATGGGAAGAAGGAGGGTGGAGCCAGGGGAGTCAAAAGAGATGCCAGCCAGCTAGCCACTGAGCAAGCAGGATGTGTAAAAAAATGAGGTAATAAGCCATGAGCCACGTGGCAAAGCATAAATAGAAGTATGGGTTAATTCAAGTATAAGAGTTGCTCGTAACAAGCCTGAGCTATGGGCTGAGCATTTACTTTTAAAATAAACCTCTGTGTAGTTTTTTGGATGTGGCTTCTGAGATGGAAAAGCTCCACCTATACTATTCAAGTGATCTTTTAATGTCTTGTCATCAATGTTTTTACTTAAAATTTTCTCACTCTCCTCACTCCAACCTCTGCTTCTTTTGTCACCCTAAAAATAATGCCTCGGGAGAATCTCATCTCAGGAAGCCAACAGATATTGTTCAATTTACCCAACAGGTGCATGCTACTTGAGTTTATAATTACTCATAAATGTCACACGACTTTCACCATAACTGTAAGACACACTGTATTCTTTTTTTTTTTTTTTTTTTTTTTTT
>PVIH01016224.1:0-46452 GCA_004025045.1 Sigmodon hispidus | reverse complement strand
CTTCTCCCAGAAGCTTGGTGACTCCACTGCTCCCCACCTGGGCACTCACTCTTTGCCTTCTTCATCAATGTCGTCTACCTCATACCTGTGGGCAAGCAAAAGGGAGATAGTGCTGGGACAAAGGGTCCAGTCTGCATCCAGCACTGGGCACGAGAGAGGACGAGAGAGGCCGCAGAGGCTGAGGAAGCTGGAGGAGACACCACCCAGCCCCTCTGGGGGAAGCTTTCCTCCCATGCCCAGGCTTACTTGTTGGTAGCATGGCTGTAACTGACGACTTCAGCTAGGATCCACTGCTCATCCCCATCCACAGCCTTCACCCTAGCAGCCACCTTGTCTCCGGGTTTGGCCACATAGTCTCCTGAGGCTGGAATGGCTCCACAGAGCGGTGGGGGCCTATGAGAGAAAGCCTGTTGGTCTGGCTTCCTGACACCAGCCCTGTCTGGCTAGTCCCTGCCCTCACTTGTCACCAGGCTTCCCGATCCAGAGAGGGAGGGTCATGGCTGACTGCTGCAGCAATGTCATCAGCACCCCTCTGCGCATGGTCTTCCGTGGGGGCTCCGAGTCATTGTAGAGACCTGCGATCTTGGCCGCTGTGGAAGCAAGTGAACCCCTGAGGCCATGTAGATGGTGCCGGACCCAGGCACACTCCAGCAACTGCTCTGAGCTGGAACACTTTATACCAGGATCCCAAAATCACCCAGACCCCTTCCTAACAGATGTCTAAAGTTAGAAATTGACAAGCCTAACTGCTGCATGGCTGAGATGTCAGGACAGGGGCTGCCATTGCAGAGAGGAACTAAAAAGGGGAGTGAGTGTCCAGGAAGAAGGTTACATTCTATTTCCTGATCAGGATGCTGCTTATGTTAGTGTGCTAAATCAATGAAAATCCAGAAATGAGATGCTCATGTTAATCTCCTTTCTACAAGTGCATGTATTTTAGGCAAAAGTTGCACAAATTATCTGCTGTGGATCCTTGGTCTCATTAGACATGCTTCACCACACTCTTCAACTGAAAACAAAACAGAACCCCAAAGTGTTACCATGATCTCACTAAGGGGTAAGGAGTTACATCTGGGGCAAGATGGCAGCCAGGAGGCAAGGTAGCAGCACCTGAGGAGACCTACAAGGCAGGGGGCTATCCCAAAGGTGACAACAGACAGTCAGCAAAGCTTGCCACAAAAAAGCAGTGGTAGGAAGAGACTAGCCCTAGCCAGAGTGAGCAAGGGCAGTGTGAGGGGCGGAGCAAAGTTACCAGAGTCTGGGTGGAGAACTGGGCAAGCTCTGCCTCTGAGTCTGTCTCCATCCACTCACATCCCATGCTCCCTGCTGGGACCATGGCTGCTTTCCCCTAAGCCCCCCTTGCCTGGTCAGAAAATACCCTGTATTTTCTCCCACTCACCGATCCGCCTCTCTTCTAACAGAGACTTGATCTCAGCGATCTTATCCAGGGCTTTGCGGAGGATGCTAGGCAGGGAAGAGACAAGAGTAACCAGTGAGGCACTCAGCATGTGCTGCTCAGCAGTCTGGACTCCCCAGACCAAATCCATGCTGAAAACTACAGGTCCTGCTGGGTGTGGTGGCTGCTGCTTGCAATCCCTACCACTGTAGTGAGTTAGCTGACATTTTAGCTGCACAATGAACTCCAGGCCTGCCTGGGCTACAGCAAGACGCTGCTTAAAAAAAAAAAAAAGAAGACGCTACAAGAGGACCCTGTGAATTCAGTACCCTCTGTGGGAGCCCGAGGATCTGAGGTAAGATTCCTAACACCCTCTGATCGGCAGACATGGTGGCCTGTGCCAGCAAGCCCAGCACTGGATCACTATGGAGACAGCTGGATCCTTGGAGCTCACTGGCCAAACAGCCTAGCCAAATCACTCAGTTTCAGGGGAAGTGAGACCCTGTCTCTGAAACTAAGGTGGACAATCATCAAGAAAGACATCCAATATTGACCACTGGCCTACATATGCACTCTTACATATACTTCATAAACATATATACCACATATACACACAGAAAATTAATAAAAACAAAGAAAAAAGCAAAAGAAACTACAGACTCTAAATGGAAATAGGCATCACCCCAGATAACTCAGTCAACAGGTCTGTATATGTCACAATCCTGGAACAGTGGTCCCACAGGGTTATAATGGAGTTGAACAATTTTTACTGCCTCATTAATGTCATAGTGCAACACGGTAGAGTCTCTGCACTGACAGCCACATACAAGCAGGGCAGATGCAATCATATACACTCAGTCATACTTGGTTATAGTGCTGACTATGCCAGTGAGTTAGAACTTTACTGAGGCTGGAGAATTGGCTCAGCAGTTAAGAACACTGGCTACTCTTCCAGAGGTCCTGAGTTCAATTTTCAACAACCACATGGTGGCTCACAACCACCTATAAAGGGATCTGATGCCCTCTTCTGTCTTCAGGTATATATGTAGGTAGGGCACTCATATACATAACATAAATTAATTAGATAAATTCATTAATACTCAGCTGGGTGGTGATGACACATGCCTTTTTTTTTTTTTTAAAACTTTATTTATTTATTTATTTATTTGCCTTGGTGTTTGCCTGGAACTGGAACTACAGACAGTTGTTAGCTGCCATGTGGGTGCTGGGAATTGAACCCGGGTCCTCTGGAAGAGCAGACGGTGCTCTTAACCGCTGAGCCATCTCTCCAGCCCCGACACATGCCTTTAATCTTAGCATTCAGAACACAGACTCACACTGATCTCTGAGTTTTAGGACAGCCTGGTCTATAGAGGGAGTTCCAGGACGGCCAACGTTACACAAAGAAACCCTGTCTTGAAAAACCAAAGCAAAGCAAAACAAAAAAACCCTAAAAATTTACAAAGTTATGCTTTTAACAAAATACATGTGACACTGGTAGGTACATTACACATTTCATGTTCACAGAATGTCTTTACTGTGTAAGAGGCCACAGTCATGTCAATATATCTAAGTATGTGTCAGTGCTCTGTGATATTCTCAGTGGAATTCATCAATGACAGCTCTCAGAATATTAACTAACCAATGGGTGTAAGGTCCCCCCACCCACCCAGTGCTTGGGATAGAACCAAGGACCACTTGAAAGCTAGGCAATTGCTCTACCACTGAATAATATCCCCAACCCTGGTTTTCAAAACATAAACCTGTATGTTTTTACATATGCCTGTAAAAACATAAATGGCAATGTAGTAGAAAACTGGCAGGCCAGTCCCATGATTAAGAAGGTGCACTGAGAGATCACCAATATTGCTTTGCCAATTCTGTAAAGATCCTGAGATGACAGAAAATGAAGTTCAGATTTGAGTATGCCACACCCGCAAAAGGCTCACAAGTTTGAGAAGGTGGTCCTTAGTTGGTGGAGCTTTTTTGTAGAGTTGCGGATCCTTTGGGAGCTGGAGCCTTGCTCAAGGAAGTGAGCTGGTGAGGTGCCTATCTATGTGTTCTAGCAGAGTTCTCTGCTCCCTCAGTACAATGCAGTGTAACCAGCAGCCCCTGTTCCTGCTGCCAGGCCTTCCCTTTCCTGATGGACAACCATCAGAGCATGAGGCCAAAATCAACCCCTCTTCCCTGAAGCTGCTTTCTTCTGGGAGTTTTATTATAGTAAGCAGTAAATAACCCTAAAGCTCCAGGAGCTATTCCAGGGAGCAGAGGGAGAGGCAGAATCCAGGAACCTAGAGAGAGTAGGCAAACTCAGAGCAGCCCCAGGTTATAGGGACTCATTTTTGTAAGACTGGGGACATCTCTGAGAAGGCTTCAACCTTAATTAGCAGAAAGAATCCCACTGAGGGTCATTTTCTTCTGTTTCCACAGCAAACTCTTAGCAAAGCTTTAGATTGAGAGTGCTGGGATTCAGATAGTGAGTTGTCCAGAAAGCAGACAAAGAGTGCTAGTCAGGAGGCCAATGATACTGAGAGGGTTAGGGTTGGGAAAGTCTGGCTGAGTATTTATAGGGTGACAAAAATCTGAATTAACAAAAAGATTTCAATGCAAGCCAGGTTTATCAAACAGGCTTCTACGCATTAAATGATGGGTAAGTTGTGCCAGAGTCACTCCATCCCTAATTTATTTGGGTGTTTGCTCTACTAGCACTTAGGACAAAAGGGCAGTTTACTGTTCATTCTCAAATGAAGATTTGGGGGTGTAACTCAGTGGTACAAGGTCCCATCCTCAGCACCACAAAAGAAAAACACAAAACCCAGAACACAAAGACATGCAGCACACTGACTAATGCAAACTCTAGCCCAGGTGAGTGCAGGGCTAAGCACTCTTAAGAATTCATTTTGTTTCTTCTCCAGGAGTAGAGCCCACTCTTCTGTTCTGTGACCCAACCTCACACAGGGAGCCACATCAGACCCCTCTGTCCAAACTAGAAACTTGCCATCTTGAACTTCCTTCCTTCCTAGAACTACCTTCCTAACAGATCTCACAAACTGCTGCTCTTGAAGTGTTTTTTTTTTTTTTAATATTTATTTTTATTTTATGTGAATTGGTGTTTTCCCTGCATGTATAACTGTAAGGGTGTCAGATCTTGGAATTACAGACAGTTGTTAGCTGCCATGTGGATGCTGGGAATCAAACTCTGGTCCTCCAGAAGAACAGTCAGTGCTCTGAACTACTGAGTCACTTCTCCCGCCCCTTGGACTGGTTTTGCTCTCTACCCTTCTCCCGTCGTTTTGTTCACCTCCATCACCATCTTCATCACCACTGTGGGCTTGGTCTAACTGGCTTTGAATCCTTCCCCAGATCTTTTTATTGCAACATGTAGGCTTATTGGTCCCCCAGGCTTCTAGAGTGAGACCTGTGGTACTCAAGGCCCTGTGGATCGCTCTCCCCGGCTTCTGAGCCACAAAGGGTACGCTGGCCTTGTCCCACAGCTGGCATCCTTAGGGGCTCTCAGCGCACAGCTGTTATTAATAAACAGCACACTAAGACTTAACACAAAGGTTTAAGATTAATTTCCTGCCTATAACTTGCATTAGGAAGTTAAGAGAATTGGGTACACATAACGACACATTATCTGTAACTTCTGTCACAATCCTGTGACGTGTTCATTTAAAATAAGCTGAGTTATAGAAAGGCCCTGTTCAGCACCTAGCAGAGAACTAACTGTGCCTTAGAAACCAAAGTTCTCCATTTACTAATTGTATGAGTTATGGCATACAATTATGAGTTAGGTATCCCTAACCCTAATCTTTGTGATTCAGTTCCGTTAACATAAACTGATTCCTGGAAATTGAACTCACAACCTTTGGAAGAATAACCAGTGCTCTTAACCTCTGAGCTATCACTCCAGCCCCCCCCTTAACATAAATTGGGACAATACTAAAAACTACATCAAAGGAACACTTTGAGGATCAAGTGAGGTAAATAAATATATAAAGTATTTGGGCCCAGGTTTGGTGAAACATGTCTTTAATCCCAGTACTAGAAGGCAAGGGCAGGTCAAATTCTGTGGTTGGAGGCCAGCCTGGTCTGCATAGTGAGTTCTAGGCCAACAAGAGCTACATTGTGTGACTGTGTTTCAAAAAATAAGAAAATTAAGAAAGTACTTGGAATGGTAAGAGGAACACAGCAGTGCCATATAGTGGTCCTTATTACATTACAGGCTGCACTCGTCAGCATATCCCATGGTCATAGAATCCAGTCTTCTCTCCACATAATCCCACTGTATGTTCACAATCCAATAGGTCATTATTACCCTGAATTAATGATAAGGCAACAGTTTCAACTAAACCCTAAAGCGCCTGCTAGGTCATATGACTATGCAGAGACAGGACATTGCTTTACTGCTACCTATAAAGCAATAAGCTAAAAGGGAAGAATGGGTAATGAAGGAAGAGATTGGGAAGGTTCCCACAATGGCAGAGGCAGAGCGGTGGACCCTCTTCACAGAAGGCAAGCTGAGGCCTTGGCCTCCAGGCATATGTGGTCCAGCACTAGAGGTCAAGAAACATAGCAACAGCAGCAGCAGCAGCAGTCCTATGGGCGGTACTCACTTGCACTCAGCCTCTGCATCGGCCTTGGCAGTTGTGTAGAGGCCTCGAAGCTTTGTCCGGTAATAGGGAGAAACTATAAACACAAGGGTGAGGGAGCGTGAGCAGGAGGAGGTGGCAGCATGTGACCCTGACTCCAAGACATCAGAATCAGCTTCAAGAGGCTCAGAGGCCAGTGCCTCAATTCTAAGCTTTATGATGTTAACAAGATGGCTCGGTATGGAAAGTACTGGTCCTGGGAGTATCAGGAACCAAGCTCTATCACCAGAACCCACATGAAAAAAGGTCAGTCTTAACACTTGTAGAGGCAAGTGGGTATCTGTAAGCTGAAAGCCAGTCTGGCCTACATTGAGTTCTAGGACAGCCAGCATATATAGTAAACTGTCTCAAAAAAAAAAAAAATAGTGAATGGTGCTTGAGGAATGAAATATGAGATTGGCCTCTGCACACATGCACATGTATACAAGCACATAAGCTCTCCACAACATACATTAATGAAGTGTTCTCTGTTCAACACGGTCATATTTCCATATGGTAAAAACGCCACCACCATTCTTAAAAAGCACTTTCTAACCTGTCACCTGTCCATATCATGACAGGTACAGAGAACCAAGGAGAAGCAAGTGCTGTCCAAAGCTATTCTGAGTTAGAAAGCACCAGATTGGGTGTGTGTGGGCGGGTGACCTGTCTTGGGGCACATGCAGAGGCCATGGGGGACTCTGTTCCCAAAACATCCCATGATCTCTAAGGTAAGGGAGAGTTTCCCTGCATACAGGCTGCCTTCCAGTCCTCAGCAGAAAGACTCTGAGGTCCTTTGGTTCAAGGCAGTCTGTCATCAGTCCTTGTCACTTTAGGTCATTGCCACAGGAACAATGAGCCTAAGGGTAACTCTGGAACATGCAGATACAAGCAAAGCTCCCTCTGAAGACACAGCAAGGCCACGTCCTGGTCTCCCCCTCCCCGTCCCCCCCGCGCCTGCCCTGGGTCACTCACTCTTGTTCTCAGTCTGCATTCGCTCATGGGTTTTCTGGATGTTCACCAAGTTGTGCTCACTCCTCGATCGCTCTTCCTGTAAGGAGGAGGTCAAGAGGCCATGAGGTAGATCCTTTACCCTAACAAAAGGCCACTGTTTACATTAAGACTGCTTCTGTTTTATACTGACAGACACTTTATACAGTATCACACACAAGCATCCTACCTCCCTCCAACTCCCCAAGGCTCTACCAATAACATCTCTTTACTTTCTCTAGTTTTGTCTTTTCTGGAATTTGTCACATGGTTGGAATGAAGCATGTAGTATGAAAGCTACTAGGATCTTTCACTTAGGAAATATGTGGCAGTATTTTATAATTCTTATTTTTCAGGATACACCAACTGCTGCAATACTGCTAGCTATAGGAGGAGCAGTAGCTGGAGTGAGCTCATTGGCTCAAACTGCTGCCACAGCTGAGACCTTGAATCAAATAGCATCTCAGTCTGCTGAAGCATTGCATGCCTAGGAAGCCACTAATCAGCATCTCCATGAGCCCATTCATGTATCACAACAACAAACTGATCTTATGGCTGAAGAATTAGCATTGGTGAGAGACATGTCATTATTAGCCTGTGATCCCAGATATCTGGCGCTTTGTCTCACCCCTTATAGGATCTCCAATATTTCTTTGGAGAGAAACTGACTAGCATAATTCATAGAAGAGAACTGATCTCTATGAGTTCTGGGCCAGCCTTGTTTACAGAGCAAGTTCCACATCAGCTAGGGCTAAATATAGAGATCCTGTCTCAAAAAACCAAAACAACCACTTATACACACATTCAAAGTTCAATGTGCAAATGCTTGGAAAGGCAATAATGGACAAAAGAAAAAGAGTAATGGTATGTTCAACATAATATAGTGTGCTACAGGCACAAACACATAGCACTCTTTATTTGTGAATGAAAGAAAAGCTATTTTAATATATAGGAGGAAATGAGGTTAGAGCACTCGGGGCTGAAGAAACAGCTTGCTCTTCCAAAGGATCCAGGTTCTTGGCCCAGCACCCATGTGGCAGCCCACAACTGTCTATAACCAGAGTTTCAGGGGATCTGATAGGGTCCTCTAGGGGCACTAAGTATGCATGTAGTGAACAAACGTACTTGTAGGCGCTCACCTGTAATCATAAAATAAAAATAAGTCTGAAAAAATAAAGATTAGAGTACTAGGTATTACCTGGCAGATCCAATTTCTTGGAACTACAGTTAGGGCAAATAAATGTGCACGTAACTATCAACTTTTAGTCATAGGATGGAGCACTGTATATTTTCTGGCATGAAACATGTACCCTCACTACACCTAGGCCATCAGTATACATCTGCAACCTGAGTGGCAGAGTTAATAATAGCTCACAGACAGAAAAGGACTTTGGGAAGAGGCAGGTGATGGCCTGTGCCTTATGGGACAAGACAAATTCATGATGAATGAGGAGCTGCATTCAGAGGAAAAGTATCTGTTAATTAGAATACGGTTTTATAGGAAAAAGTCCAAGAATGGAAGTCAATCCAGAAACCGTGAAGGCCTCAGGAATCAGGCAGGATCAGCAAAAATGCTAGGCAACTCTAATACCATCCATTGTGGGGAAAGAAAGGGCTTGAGCCCTGACCCAACCAAGCAGGCTGGGCATGCTGTACAGATAGAAGCAGAGAAGCCAGGAGACAAAGGCCTTCCAGCCTCACTGCTGCAGCCCAGAGGTGCACTTCTGGGGCCCGTGGAGGTCTCCAGGGTACTTCTAATACTGTGACGCTCCCGGGCTACTCCTGAACCAGTAGCAGAGCACTCTATGCTACGTCCTGAAACACTGTCAATACCAGTAAGAAGTATTCTAAATATCACCGCTGTCTATCTCAAAAGAAGCTCTAGTATATTACCTGTCTGGATTGAGGCAACGTTTTTTGTTTCTCTTTTGGTTTTTTGGGTTTTTTTTCCAATCCAGCTGAGGTCCATCTTTATTTGGTAAAGCATTTTAGTAGCACAAAACAAAGCTTGCTGTTTCTTGGACAGATGAAGAAAAGATCTAGAAACCACACTGTTGTTTGCTTTTGTTCTTTTGGGGGGCCTGACTCCCAGCTCCGAAATAATTAGCCACAAAGTCTTATTCTTAATTATAAATGCCGAGGCAAGGCTTTATTTCCAACTGAGCTGCAGCCCAGAAATATGTGGCCATGGGCCAGAGTAGTGGTCTGGGCAGCAAAGGTTTACCAGGGTTAACTCAGCAGCCTGGGTTGTCTAGTGTTTTGGCCTTTGACCAGATCCTGGAAGTTAACTCTAAATCCTTTGCCTGCCTTACCTAGTAAGAATGCCTATGTTTACTCAAGAGTTTGGACATGGAGGGGAGGAGTGATGGCTAATGGGTATGGGTCTAAAGCTGATCATAGTGACCGCTGTACAACTAAATTTCTAAAACATCACTAACTAGTACATTTTCAATAGAAGTCTTCTGTTGAATGTGACCTTCAGTTGTTAAACAAAAAGGAACCCTGAAACCCTGTACTTGACAGAAAACCCAGAAGGTTTTTCGTTGGCAGTCAGACTTAAGACTCTCCGAGACCTTGAATAAGGATATACAGGGATGGAAAAAAAAAATTCAGAGGGAAAGATGAACACAAAAAAATGTATGTGTAGCAATTTTATTTGTATTTCCACCCTTGATAAGCCATGCTTATCATTCTTATCCTCTGTATAGTTATTGTTAACTCTTCCACATTTTAAATTCTTTTTACTGTGGTTTTTTTTTTTGATAAATACAAAATAAAGAAGGAAAAAAAAAAAAAGACTCTCCTTCCACCTCTTCTGCGTTAGCTTAGCTCAAGGAGGTCTCTCTGAACATAACTCCACCTCCATTCAGCTTCACCTCCCTCTTACCTGCGTTTGCTTGATCAGCTGATGGAGCTCTGTGAGAAGCTCTGCAATTCGGGAATCAGCAGAAACAAGGGCCATGGGACTGGCCTGTGCAGGGCATCTGGTCAGAGGAAAGCAAGGAGGGAAATTGTCACTGTCCGCTGCGGGGTGAACTGTGTCTCTGACACACAAAGTCTTAATCTTTGCTGCACGTGAATGGTGTATTTGGAAACAGGGTCTTTGCAGGTGTAAGTCAAATGTAAGACAAGGCCATAACCCGAGTGACCTGTACTTATAAGAAGAGACAAAGGCACACAAAAGGAAGGCAACCAGAGAGGCAGAGACTGGAGTGGTGTAGCAAGGGACTGTTGACTTTAAATTTGAACATTTTTGCCTTCGCCATCAGAGTAGCTGAAATGAGAGCCAAGCACTACCACACTGGACTTCAACTAAGACTTTATATGAAGATGATTTCCAAGTCAAAGGGACATAATTTTCTTACTGGAGAGGAAAGAGGAAAAAAAAAAGGGCTGGAGAGATGGTTCAGCAGTTAAGAGCACTGACTGTTCTTCTGGAGGACCTGAGTTCAATTCCCAGCATCCACATGGCAGCTAACAACTGTCTGTAAATCCAAGATCTGACACCCTTACACAGTTATACATGCAGGCAAAACACCAACTCACATAAAATAAAAACAAATATTAAAAAAGTCTTTCTCAAGATAAGGTAAATGTATTATTAAAAAATGTTTCTGCATAACAAACATAATTAGGAAAATAAAAAATGACAATAAAAGGTAAAAGGAGAAAGTTATGACTAGTTGAAAATAGATACATCTAAAATAAAGATTTACTGGGGTGAGAACATTTTTGGGGGATGTGCTGGAATTTTGCACAACAGTCGCCTCCTAGAAGGGTTGTTGTAGGGCCACCCATGGTGGTGTGGTGGTGTAGACACCTGCAGTTCTGCTTACTCAGGAGGCACAGGGAAAAATTCCACATTACAGGCCCAACTAAGCTGCACAAAAACTTATTCCAAAAGAAAGAAACAAGATAAATACTGGCTGTGTAGCTAAGTGGTAGACTGCTTGCCTAGTGCCCACAGGCCCTCGGTTTAATCCCTAGCACTGGAAGGAAAAGGAAGAAGGCTTTAATGTGACATGATCCTGATGAACAAAAGGATGCACACAGAGATCCTAAGGAGGCGAGGGACAAACGTCCTCATGTCCATTCTTTGTATAAACTCACCCAGTGGAATATAACTAGAAGCTCCAGATATGTCTCAGCATTTTCTAAGAAGGGCTCAGAGAGGCAGAAGACCATGTAGGATAAAGACAAAAGACAAGCTTTACCACAGAAATGATCTGGTACCAGAGGAGCCCCTTCTGAGTCTGTGCAAAATGCACAGAAGAAGATCTTCCTTGGCAATGGTGTTGTTACAAAGAAACAGAGCTGTGGAACAGACACTGTAGGTGACAAGCAGCCTTTTGAAAAACAAGTTGTTGAGCTTAAAGAATAATAGAGGCAAACAGCTGTCTACTGAGCTATATGCAGAAAAAACCTATGAAAAGAGGTGAAGGGTGCTGGAGACATGAACACTGGCTGCTCTTGCACAAGAACTGGGTTTGGTTCCCGCCATCTTCCTGGTGACTCTAGCTGCACCGGATCTGATGCCTTCTTTTGAACTCTGAGGGCACCAGTATGTATATGTATGTATATACTCCTATATATAAAATAAAAATATTTAAAATTTCCAAAGAAAAAAGTTCCAAGGAAGAAAAGATAAGAAAAAGGATGACACAAAGAAATATGAAGGCAAAGATAAGCTGGTTTGTTTTGTCTGTAGTGAATTTAATATTCCTGGACACAACTCATTCTCAAAACAAAACTACAAAGCGGGCTGTGGTGGCTCGTCCCTGAAATTCTAGTACTTGAAAGACAGAGGCAAATTCAAGAGTGTAAGGCTGGCTGAGCGTTAGGAGACCTTGTCTCAAAAATTAAAATGTCCACAACAAATAGAACAGAATAGTTAGTTATAGTTAACGTGTGTGTTGGCTACCAAGTACCAAAAAAGTCTCTAGATACCACTGGGCTACTGGTATTTTCAGGAGCATTCGTCTTTCCTGGTAAGACAGGGAGCTGGAAACGTAAGCAAGTTCTTCTTGGTATATGTTACAGTTAGCTTTATATGGAGACAGCCGTTCTTTTTTTTAAGATTTATTATTATGTATACAGTATTCAGAAGAGGGCACCAGTTGTCAGCATAGATGGTTGTGAGCCACCATGTGGCATCTGGGAATTGAACTCAGGACCTCTGGAACGTCAGTGCTCTTAACCACTGAGCCATCTCTCCAGCCCAGTTGTTTGTTTGTTTGTTTGTTTTGTTTTTCAAGACAAAGTTTTACTCTGTAGCCCTGGCTGTCTAAGAACTCACAAAGTGGGCTGGAGAGATGGCTCATTGGCTAAGAGCACTGACTGTTCTTCTGGTCAGCTTTATTAAATTCTTGCCAGGTGTGTGGTGACACAGGCCTGCAATACCAGTTACTTTGGAGGCTAAGCCAAGAGAATCACCTGACTTTAGAGATTCAAGGCCAACCTGGGCAACTAGAAATATCCTGTTTCAAAACCAAACAAGGTTAAGTTCTGTGTAAATAGCAACCTCTTTATTGACTATAAGAGGGTAGCTGACTATTTCTACCACTTAGCCACTGTGTTCCCAATACCTAACCACTGTGTTCCCAATACCTAACCACTGTGTTCCCACCATCTAGCTGCTGGGTTCCCAACACCTAACCACTGGGTTCCTACCACCTAACCACTGGGTTCCCAACATCTAACCACTGGGTTCCCAACACTTAACCACTGGATTCCCAACACCTAACCACTGGATTCCCAACACCTAACCACTGGGTTCCCAACACCTAGCCAAGTGTTTCCTTCTAGAGCTAATAGACCTAATGAATTAAAAAAATTTTTAGTTCAAACAAAATCTATACTATGAGAGAACTACTTCTCTAAAAGAATATAACATTTTAGGGGCTGGAGAGATGGCTCAGTGGTTAAGAGCACTGACTGCTCTTCCAGAGGACCCGGGTTCGATTCCCAGCACCCACATGGCAGCTCACAACTGTCTATAGTTCCAGTTAAAGGCAAACACCAAGGCAAATAAATAAAAAATAAATAAAGTTTTTTTTAAAAAAGAACTCACAGAGATCTGTCTGCCTCTGCCTCCAAATGCTGGGCTTAAAGGCATTGCCCTGGGGAGACAGTTATCATGAATCTTCAGTTGTGATACAATTTATATAAAATAGTCTGTTCGGGCTGGAGGGATGGCTCAGCCGTTAAAGGCTTGGCTCACAACCATAAAATAGTCTGTTCTCTGAATGCTACTCTACGATTGTAAACAAATATGAATATTCAGGGCTGGATTTAGTTCAGTGGTACAGTGCTTGTCTAGTATGTTCAAAGTCCTAGGTTCTTTGTGTATGTGTTTTTATTTGTTTATTTTTTAATATGGAAACACTCATGCCAAATCCTTTATTTCTATTTTATGTGCATTGGTATTTTGCCTTAATGTATATCTGTGTGAGAGTGTTAGATCTCCTTGATCTGGACTTTTAGACAGCAGTGAGATGCCATGTAAGTACTGGGAACTGAACCTGGGTCCTTGTAAGAGCAGATAATGCTCTTAACCACCAAGCCATCTCTCCAGCACCCATGTGTATTTTTTTAAATTAAAAATGTAACATCTTATTTTATGTATATGGGTGCTTTCCTAATCTGTATCTATGCACTATGTGTGCCTGATTCAGAGAGATGCCAGGAAGAGAGCACTGGATCTCTCAGAAATGGGGTTACAAATGATTGTTGGCCATCAAGCTGGTGTTGGGAACTGAACTTGGGCCCTCTGGAAGTGAGTTAGTACTCTTCTGCTGAGCCACTGCTCCAGTTCCCATGCCACCTTTTGGAGACAGGGTTATGCTATGTAACCAGATTCAGCTAGAACTCATGATGTGGTCTATAGCATTCTTGAACTTGTGATCTTCCTGCTCTCCCTACTGAGTGCTAAGATTACTTACAGGCATGTGCCATAATTCCTGGCAAAGCTTGATCCCTTGTACCACCAAACAAATAATAAATCAGAAGAGATAAGGACTAGGGAGACAGCTCAGTGGATAAAACTGCTTGCTGCACAGGCATACTGACCTGAGTTCAGATCCCCAGAACCCATGTAAAAGCTGGAGGCAGTAGTCTAAGTGCCTGGAATCCTAGCACACCTACAGGAAGGGAGAGATTAGACAGGAGGACCTAAAGAAGCTTGCTCAGCACAGAACAGGCCAGCACAACCTAGTTTATATCGCCACAAAGAGACCCTGTCTTAAGGTGGGAAGGTAAACACCCAAAGATTGTCCTCTGCCTTCTACACACGCACTGTGGTATGCATTTACCACTTATATATCTGTTACATACACTCATAAATAAATGCGGGCCGTATTAGATTTCATTTTCATGGACGAGAAGACAGAATATTGTTCATACAGCAACACTCCCCTGCTGATCTACAAGACTTAATGCAATCTCAATCAAAATCCAGCTGGCTTTTCAGCAATTGACAAACATCCTAAAACTCACACAAAAAATTCATAGGACCTAAAATCATCTTGAGAATTTAAGCAAATTTGAAGGACTCATGTTTCACAATTACAAAGCCTAGCACCAAACCAATTGCTGGAAGTGATGAGGAACTACTTTAGTAAGGGTTTCCATCGCTGTGATAAAAACACCCTCATCAAAAGCAATCTGAGGAAGAGTGGTTTTTATTTCAGCCTTCAGAGAAGGAACTAAAGAACTGAAACAGAGGCTGTGATACTTACAAGCATCCAGCCTACTTCCTTATACATCCCAGGACCAGCAGCCTAGGAATGACACCACCCACAATGGGCTGGGCTCTCACACATCAATCACTAAGAAATGCCCTACAGGCTTGCCTATAGGTCACTGCATTTGGCATTTTTTCAATTGTGGTTCCCTCTTCTCAGAGGACTCCAAGCTTGTTTCAAGTTGATAACAAAACCAAACCAACAAAAATAAAAAAGATAAAACAGGGCTGGAGAGATAGCTCAGTGGTTAAGAGCACTGTTCTTCCAGAAGACCTGAGTTCAATTCCCAGCATCCACATAGCAGCTAACAACTGGCTGGACAGATTTGTCTCTGGTTTCAGAGAGCCTATCATCTGTCATCCAGTCTCTCACTATTGATAGGAGTAACAGTTTATACTTCATTTTTGCTTGTAGAATGAGGATGTTATACATTCTAATTGAGTTGGGAACTCCATAGTTTATGAGGTACAAGCTACGTTTTTTTAAAAAAATTATTTTATGTACATTGGTGTAAAGGTGTCACATCCCCTAGAAATGGAGTTATGGACAGTTGTAAGTTGCAATGTGGACACTGGAAATTGAGCCCAGGTCCTCTGGAACTGCTGAACCATCTCTCTAGCCTTAACAGCAGTACTTCTTTTTTTTTTTTTTTTTTTTGTCCATCTCATGGTTTTCCTTAGAATGGGATAGTATGAAAGGAATTATCTACACAGTCAATGTCTTTTGTGTGGGCATTGTATTCCTTGATGCAGGTAGGTTTTACAATATTCTTTCCCATTTTTCTATTTTTTTTCCTGTTGTGGAGACAGAAGTGTCATAGATCATTAATATCATTCCATGCTAGGAGAGAAATATTACCTTTTCTGGAAAATACTGTCCCCTTTCCTCATTCTTGCTGCTCTCTTTTGGTTGCAAACCCCTCCTCTCCCTATAGTCCTAACCACTCTAGCTCTGTCCTGTAGCACAATCCAGCAGTAGATGTAGCACTGCAATAATTATCCTGGGAAATGTGGTGTCATATGCCAAGAAGGGGTCCTAGGACTGAAAGAACAGAGCTTGCAATTTCTTTCCTTCAGCAGTGTTATCCCCATATTGTACATATAGCCAGAGTCACTCTCACACACCGTCTGAACAAGCAAATTGTACTGTGTTGTTTTCACTGGGTTGTACATGGGAAATTTTAAACGTCCTCTATGAAATTATTCCTTTGTCCAAAGACAACTCTTGCTTTGGTTTGTATATTGTTCAGAATTTATGCAGGAAATAATCCAGCACAGGTTGGATCTTGAAAAGCCTCCCCAAGTGATTGTTCATTTTGGTGTTATCATTTAAATGCCAGAATATCTATGTTTGCTCAAATCTATGGTGACACATTGTAGAAATAAAGGGGCACATACCAAAATGTCTGTTGACCAATAGTCTGTCAAGCTATGTTTTCTTGTTTGACCTATCAAAATAGTTAGGCCAAGAAATATCTTGATGTCCTTCTGTGAAACTGGAGACCATTTTAGTGTTCTAGATGGTGTTTTGAGATTCACTGTGGTTTGATTGTGATAGCTGAACAGTTTTTTGTGCAACATCTCAAACAATTCACCCCCCAAAGTATTAAATTCATAACAAAAGAGAGATTGGTCACAGAGGGTACAGAGCCACAGTGAGGCGGAAATGTAGTGACCCTAGCATGACCTCCAAACATTTTCAAGTATGCTGGTGTGTCAATTTCAGACCAACAATTATCAGAAGCTCCATCAGTGTTGGAGTCTCTTGGAAGCACCGCAGTCTTGCACTTCCTTACAGGTCTAATGATTTAACTCTCAGTAGTACCAGTAGTATTGTAGTATTGTCTCTGGAATAGTCAAAACCAATCATCAGCTTTTGCAATCTCCCTAAGAATATCTGATAAATTACTGTCAAATACTTCCAGAAGTGCATCAGTTTCATTGGTTTTTCTCCTTTTTCCGAGAGGGTATTTCTAAAAGTGCCAGGAACTTGAAGATGAAGACTATTGGAATGACCAAAATATATAATAACTGCAATGCTTTATGGGTCTGTGCAATTATATAGTTTTTTGTAGATAACCTGCACAGTTTCCACCTGTGAGATATTCATTCAATGTAGACAAGACAGTGTGTTAACATCTAAGGTCCATAAGAGGCAGATGTGAAAAATGAGAAAACACATGAGCAGTCCTTAAAGATGACATATGAAACATGAGAAAATCTGTGAGTCATATGAAATGTTTTAATAGATAATGGTCCTCAAACTCTTCAGAGACCTGCTGAACATGGTATTTAAAGTGTTTAATTAAAAAAAAAAAAAAAAAAGCTTTCTGTCATAGAAATGCCAGCTCTAAGCAGTGACACTGAGGTCTCTGAAGGAGATGATGGATGAAGCAGAGATGACTCCATCCAGACTGTGGTAATGCTAAACACTGGAAAAAGAACTGTCCACATTCTACATACTGCCAGGGTCCTCCCAAACTGTGGACACTGTTGAGTTTACTGTTCTACTCTACCTTGCCAAAGTAGGTCAGTTTTTACAAGTCCCTCCACAGGAAAATCTGAGACCTGGGATTGGCAGTTGAAGACTGATGCTGTCCTGTGCAGTACCTGAAAATGTAATGCTGTCCTATGTGGTTGCTGAAAACTAACTACTTCTATCCCCAACAAAGCCACTGAGATTACCACAGTGATGTGGGATGTCTTTCTGTATGCTGTGAATACCATTGGATAATAAAGGAATTGTTTTGGTCTATGGCAGAGAAGCTTAGATGCTGGCAGAAAATCCAAGCATAAGTACAGGGAAAACGAGGGTAGAGTAGAGTCACAAGAGATGCAATCCAGCTGCCCAAGAAGAAATATGTAGTGGAGTACAGGTATGCCACAAGCCACATGGCAAGACAGATTGGTCAAAATGGGTTGAATTAAGATGTGAGAGCTAGCAGGCAATGAGCCTGAGCAATAGGCTGAACAGCATGTGATTAATATAAGCCTTTGTGTGATTATTTGGGAACAAGCAGGGCTGTGGATCTGAACCTTGAGCTAGGCCAGCTCAAGAGCAGGAGAGATTCATTTGGACTGTGGGGCTAGGCCGGGCCAGAAAGTTCACACAACAAATGGTGTTCCAACGTGGGGTATTGATCCAGATAGACCTAAGAAAGCTTTAAAAAAATAAATTCTAAATGTACAGAAAAGAGAGCCACACTGGGCTTCCTAGTCTCAGTCTCAGAGCCTCGTTTCCTGGCAGCAACTTGGGAGATGCAGTCAGTGCCAGCCACCATAAGCTGATCAGCATGGCCGATTTCTGCAGTCTCTCTCAGTCTGGTATAGAGAGACTTCTCCCAACTGCTGTTGTCAAGTTTGGGGACATAACTGTGGGCTTAGAACACAGGTCAAGGATATTTAATGCTGCTTGCCAGATTTGGGATGTGAGCATGATTCTGTACCTCCACCATGTTGGAAAGCAGAGAGGGGTGGAGCCAGCAGTCAAAGCAGCGCTGTACAGACTAGCATTTTAAAAACAGTCCTGGTTAGAAAATGACCAAGGATGTGCAATAAAACAGATTCAGATGGAGAAAATCCTAGTAAAGCAATGACGACTATTACCAAGTCGCAAGCTCTAAATCTGAAATTTCTTTGATTGTCTTCTAAGTATAGATTTAAAAGTGCCTCTCACTGTGCTGAAAGAAAAAAAAAAATCTCTGTTCAATCTATTCCTCCAGCCCTCTGGACAGAGTGTTTGAGCTTTAAACCCTAAGCTATAACTGGGCAGTGGTGGTGTACACCTTTAATCCTAGCCCTCAGGAGGCAGAGGCAGGCGGATCTCTGAATCTCTGTGAGTTTAAGGGCATCTTAGTCTACAGTGTGAGTTCCAGGATAGCCAGGGTTGTTAAAGAGAAAGAGAAACCCTGTCTTGAAAAACCAAAACAAGCCCAGACCAGCAGAGGCAGCAGCCAGAGCAGCCGCAGCCTCCACCCTCTGCTGCCCTCCGAAGTCCACCCGTCCTGGGGTCTTTCCCCCTTCCTCCTCCTTCACCCCCCCCACCTTCTACCCTTCTGCTCCCCTTTTCCCCTCAGTCGACTGGCGCCTCCAGTTCTCCAGTTTTGGCTTTCACTCCCATCAGTGACCAAACACTTGACCACTCAAAGTCCAGCTCCCTGTAACTACTAGACATGGACACTGGTGTGATTGAAGGTGGATTAAATGTCACTCTCACCATCAGGCTACTTATGCATGGAACGGAAGTTGGCAGTATCATCGGAAAGAAAGGAGAATCTGTTAAGAAGATGCACGAGGAGAGTGGTGCACGTATCAACATCTCAGAAGGGAACTGCCCTGAGAGAATCATCACTTTGGCTGGACCGACTAATGACATCTTCAAAGCCTTTGCTATGACCAATAGCACAGCTGCCAGTAGACCCCCCGGTTACCTTACGACTGGTGGTCCCTGCTAGTCAGTGTGGCTCTCTTATTGGAAAAGGTGATTGCAAGATCAAGGAAATAAGAGAGAGTACAGGGGCTCAGGTCCAGGTGGCAGGGGATATGCTGCCCAACTCAACTGAGCGAGCAATAACTATTGCTGGCATTCCGCAACCCACTGAGTGTGTCAAACAGATCTGCGTGGTCATGTTGGAGCTCCCCGCCAAGGGCATGACTATCCCATACTGGCCCAAGCCCTCAAGTTCTCCTTTGCAGGTGGTCAGGACAGGTACAGCCCATACCATTCAAGGACAATATGCCATTCCACAGCCAGATTTGACCAAGCTGCACCAGTTGTCAATGCCAACAGTCTCATTTCCCATGACCCATGGCAACACAGGATTCAGCAGCATTGAATCTAGCTCTCCAGAGCTGAAAGGCTATTGGGTAGGTTTGGATGTATCTGCTCAGACTACTTCTCATGAACTCACCATTCCAAATGATTTAATTGGATGCATAATCAGGCATCAAGGTGCCAAAATCAATGAGATCCATCACATGTCTGGGGCACAGATCAAAATCCCAGTGGAAGGATCTACTACTGATAGGCAGGTTACCATCACTGGATCTGCTGCCAGCATTAGCCTGGCTCAGTATCTAATCAATGTCAGGCTTTCCTCAGAGACAGGTGGCATATGGTGAGCAGCTAGAAAGATTCATGCATAATCCCCTTCTGCTGTTCACCATCCCCATGATTCATTTGTGTAGTTTCTGAACTGTCAGCGATTCCAGGTTTTAAACAGTTTGTAAATTTTCAGTTTCTACACACTTTATTGTCCACTCGTGATTTTTTCATTAAAAGCATTTTAATTCCTTAAAAAAAGAACAACAAAGACGAAACCCCCCCAAAAGCACAGCTTTTGCTATGGCTCAAAAGCATAAGCCTACTCCAGCTGTTAAAAAGCACTTACAATGAGAATTTCAGTACAGATTACTAACAGTGGTAATGCTAATATTTTAAAGACTTGGATTTCCTTTTGTAAACATTTAAAAAAAAGTTCATGTAAAACTTTCAGTAAGATCCAATTTGTACCTACTTGTCACAGGTCAAACTGACTCCAGATTGACTCCTGTCAATCAACAGCCTAAGTTTCCCTGCCTACTGCCTTAGGAATGTAAGAGTGGGTTATCTATCTCCCCCAACCCAACACACACACCTCTGCCTTGGGACTACTTCCACATCCCCAAATACAGGGCCAGGGGCCTGGAAAGTTTCAAATGCACACCACCCTAAAGCCTACTTTGCCCTCTGCTCTACTCCCCATCTGTCCCAGCAGGTCCCTAATGAGCTGAAGAGTGCAGACTGTTCCCAAAGGCTTGCAATGCTCCAGGTGCTCCTTCAGACCCTGCATCCAGACAACTTCAAAGTGGCCGATGGTGGCGGCTTGTCACTACCTCAGGAGGGCCCTCAGAACCTGGGCAGTGATTGAAGCAGATGCCCCAGGCAGCACTGCTCTCTTCTTTCTGGGCCTTGACCAGCCTTTCCAAGCCCTGATACTCCAATTTCACTAAGAATCAGGTACAGAAGAGATTATGTCACCTCTTATCATCAACAAAAAGGCTGGAATATCAGTTCCCAAAGAAACTCAAGACAAATGGCTGTGTTGCCTATTAGCATACCAAAGTGTCTGCTTGGGCTCTAGGCTCTCTTCTCACCCTGCCCACCTGCACGCCTTAACCCTCTGTAGCCCAGGGGACTCTCTTCCCTTCCCCAGCTTTCTTACCTATAGAACCATGCCACTTTAGTCACACACTCTTGGTGCTGCCTTCGTCCTCTTGACCCTCTCTTCTCTCTTCCTACCCACCCCCATCACCTCTCATGGCCCAGTTCAGTCTGGATCCTTCCAGATGCCTTGGGTTTTTCATATCCACAATAAAATCCACCATACATTGGAGTAGTTGTGTCCTCATTTTCTTTAACAGCTCTTTTCTCTAGTTCTGCCATTCACAGCACACACATCTCGTCTCAAAGGCTCAGGCTAGCTCTATTCCATAGCTGCTACTGTCTATGGCAATCCCCCATGACCATAGCACCTCCAAATATGCTGGTGTCTCTACTGCAGCTGGACTGCACCTTCACCAACAGCCTCTCCTGGGCTCTGTTCAGGGCCCCTGCCACCTGGTGCCAAGCTTCGGTTATCCTCTAAGACCCTTCAATCCTGTGGGGCCCAAAACAGGTTGGCCACACTGCTGCAATGACAGGCTTGATAGGGACCAACTAAAAGGCAGGCCTGAACCTCAGTTACTGGTGGGTACCACCTGGTTCACAGGAAAAGCCATGAAACTAGTGCCATCCAGGAACCAGCCAATTGGCATCCCAGGAGAAAATACCTAATGCTCCAGAGGAAATACCCAACAGGTTTTTATTAAAGACACCCCTAAACAAATGTTAGCCCATCAGGGTCCTTAACTCTGAAAATCCCTTCACTCCAACCTCTACCATTATAAAAGCCCACCCCACCCAGGCTTGGTGCTCTCCAATCATACCACTGTGTCAGATACAGAGAGACCAAGATCAAGCTTGCTTGAAATAAAGACTCTTTGCTCTTACATACGGGATTGAGTCTCTGGTGGTCTTTGGGGGGTCCCTAAGATCTAGGTACAGCAAATCCCAGAGTTTCCACTGCAACGGAGGCGGCACTTAACCAATGGCTTCTCACAATGCTGCTCTCCAGGATTCCTTCAAATCCTGAAGCTCTCCTCTCACGCCACCAAAAGCCGGAATGCAGGGGAAATTCTTGTGTATTATCAAGTTTGGTTGCCAGATTAAGATGCCGCCTTGGCTCTCTCTGGATCACAGTTTTTAATGCTGGGCTCTTATTAATCACTGCTTATTTCTCAACTCCAGCTAACCAACACTGATTGTCCCAGTAAAGCAAAAGTTTCACTGTAGTGGGTTGGTCGCCTATAAATCACAGCTGATTCTTCATCTCCAGCTAACCAGACACCATAGATTCTTAATTCAGATAGATATATTACACAAACTGCCCTGAAAGTCTTTGAGGGACTCTAAAACTTTACAAGCCAGGTCTCCCTGCATTTCTCCAGAGCTCCTTATCTCCAAGCTCCATTAACAGCCCATCAAGCTCTAAGCACTCTAGGGTGCTAAGATTACAAGTATGTCTACCACCCCTGGCTCTTTGTTTCTATTTATAAGAAATATCCAGAATATGCAGATCTGAGTCGGGGAGGAATAGTGAGAACAGAAAGGGACTATTAAAGGGCACATGACTTCTTCTGTAGGTGGTGAAATTGTGCTAAAAAGATGTATAACCCTGAATATATAAACACTGATTGGGTGCATAATGCCAACCACCTTAGTCCTGGGCAAACACTTATCTATTCTGTTTTGTTTTTAAGATTTGCCTATATTATACTTAATTTTTTTGTACTGCTAAATAATATTTCATTATTTTGATATACAACATTCTATCAGTTTGTCAACTGATGGACATTGGACTTGTGCTTACTTTTTCAAAACTCATGTAAAAAAATAAAGATGGTTTTGCTATTGATATAGTAAAAATAGACTTTAGAGTTAAAAGAAATGGGTTAAAAAGTGGGGCTCGGAGCAATGAGGAAGCCAAATTCAAAGGTTTACCACAGGGTAGAAGCAGCATACTGATCAGGTAAGAGCAAGAATAGTTGATCAATATTTAACAGATGTGAACCTCACATCTGGACCACAGGAAGCTGGGCTGCTTCTGTCCTGGTAGCAATAAAGACTGGGACAGGGCTTAACCTGCATTTCTGCTTAGGGTCAAAAGGGCCTGGATTCTCTAACATAAAACTTTAAAATCTCTGGCACAAACCCTTTAGTCTGCTCTCTGCCTTGGAGTCCACTCCAATCTCTCTTTGGGGTGCTATTTAGTTTACTGCTTTGCTAAATAAATTCTGCTTAAATTGTTTTAGATTGAATGTTGTAGGTCCACAATGCTCTGCACACTGTTTTTAATATCTATTAATTTAATTTTATGTGTGCTCAAATAAACCTGTTCTTGTACTTTTCAATTTGGCTTGATCTGGCTTACTGCATCATTGGAGAAACCCATTATCAGGGTAAAGAACATCTACTACCTTCTACCTGATAGGCTGTGGCCACAAATGTTAGGGATACCAATTTGATGGGTTTTTTTTTCAACACAGATGATTCAATTTTTAAAACCTTTGTAGAATCTTAATATGTATGCATTTAGAAATTGGAGGGATTGTCTCGGTCCTCACTTCTAGCTTCGGAAAGTTGGTACTGAGACTATAGATTCATTTGACCTCTCCCATAGACCCCACACTATCCTAGGCCCTCCATACCAGACAAGCACACATCCCTATTCATCTGTCCACCTGAAGTACCTCTGAAGCATCCTTTTTCATTTTTAGGTCACTCTAATTTATTCACCTTTCAGGATTTAATTAAAATTGTCAACCTTAACTTTTAGCAGGTGTTGAACGCCTTTAATCATAGTACTTAGGAGGCAGAGGCAGGTGGATCCGAGTTCAATGCCAGCCTAGTCTACAGAGTGAGTTCTAGAACAGCCAGGACTACACAGAGAAACCCTATCTTGGAAAACCAAAAACTAACAAATAAAAACTCTAAGTAGAGCTTATCAATTATTTTCACACCAAGAACATGATGCTTTTATAAGAAAGTGGGGGAAGAACACTGCTCAGCCAGTCATACGCTCCTTCATTTACCACAAGGCCATGGCCAACCAAAACTGAAAAGTTCCTAAGGCCTACATATAAACTTTATTCTTGTTTTGTTATGTTCTTATTGTTGTTGTTTTGAGACTGAGGTCTTGGTGTGCTACTTTGATTATCCCGGAACTGTATGTAGATCTGGCTAGCCTGGAATTCCCAGAGATTCACTTGTCTCTGCCTCTCCAGAGCTGGGATTAAAGGTAAGTACCACCATGCCCAATTTATTTTACTGCTTTTGAGGTAAGGTCTCACTGTAGTCTAGGTTGGCACCGAATTCACATTTCTCCAGCCTCAGCATTCAGAGTAAACGACTGTTCTTGAACTTGTCATTCAAGCGTATGACAGCTTTCCTGCTAGATCACAAGCTCTGAGAAGACAGGGGTGCTGGTCTAGTCATCTTTCAGATATGCGTAGGCCCTGGCTTTCACACAGTGCTTTCAAATCAGATTGCTGGATAGAGCTGAGTCCTGGACACTCCCTAGAGCAATCTTCCAGCTTAGAACACTGCACTATTTTGAATCTGAGCTACTGAGTTCTCCTGTCTCCAGAAAAAGCCGGTAAACACACCATCTTCCAAGAGAGACGTTCCCACATATGTAGAAGAGGTGTTGCCCTTCATGACTCCATTCAGTAGTGTTTGCTAATTGTCTAAGACATGAAGGATCTGCAGTAGTAGAAGAAAAACAATGCAGAACAGATATTAACACACACAGCCACACGCCAAACACCCAACAACAGATCAAACACACGGCAGTGGGCTCATAAGATTATAATCCAGACTTTTATATTCAGCTCTAGCATTGTATCTCCTCTTGAATGTCTAATATTAATATAAATCTTACTACAGTATATAATAATTATTATAATTTCTGGGCATGGTGGCACATGCTTTAATCCCAGCACTCAGGAGACAGAGGGAGGAGGATCTCTGTGAGTTGAGGCCAGCCTGGTCTACAGAGTGAGTTCCAGAACAGCCAAGGCTTTTATACAAAGAAACCCTGTCTCAAAAAACAAAGCAACAAAAAAAATTATAATGCTCAAAAAAATTTATAAAGTTGTAAGTTCACAACTTTTAGCATCTCATTACTTTTTATTAAATATTTATTTATTGCGTGTGGAGCATATGTGCCACAGTGTGTCCTGGTTTTCATCCTACCATGTGGGTCACACTCACGCTGTCAGACTTAGTGACAAGTGCCTTTATTCTCTGAACCATTTCACTGGATCTCACCTATTATTTTTATTTAACCTTTTCTGTGTAGCTGCACAAATAATTTGCATTTTGTGAAAACTACCTGTAGTATTTGTTATAGTAACATATTGTATATGGGTATAGACCAAGAGTAACTAACAGGCATGTAGTAGGCTACACAATCTAGGATGTATAAGAACATTCATGTGGTGGAGGCAGAGATCCATGGGCTGACCTCCTCTTCCAGCTGGACAGCTGGGGGTGGGGAGAGTCTGTATGAGAAAGGGATAAGGATTATGAGGAGGAGTCCCACAGAGATGGCTGGTTAAAGCTCTGGGGAGCCCACTGAATCAAGAAAAGCCCCTGGGGAACCATAGGAAAAAGAGCTGGGCCCTCCAAGGGTAGGCAGCTGTTGATTGGCATGCGCAGTATGTGGAGCCTTGAGGGGAGGGATCAGACTGTGTTCCGGTAAATGGGCTGGCACCTTGGAGCCCATTCCCTGCAGTGGAGTGCCTAACCCAGCCTTGATATTGTTATGATAAAATCAGACCTGCCTGGAATGGATGCACCATGCTGAGCTGACTCACCTTCAGACTTACTGCCCTTTTTGGTGAAGGGATGGAGATTGGGGGTGGGGGGGAGGCTGAAGGCAGACTGAGAGGGATTGGGAAGAGGGAAGGATTGGTGAGCAGGGGATACATGGGAAAAAAAAACCCTTTTATTAATAATTTAAAAAAAGAATATTCAGGCTGGAGAGATGGCTCAGAGGTTAAGAGCACTGACTGTTCTACCAGAGTTCAATTCCCAGAATTGGTGGCTCACAACCATCTATGATGACATCTGGTATCCTCTTCTGTATATTGTATACATAATAAATAAATAAATCTTTTTAAAAAAGAATGATACAATGGGGTTGTAGAAAAACAATTCCATTCATAATAATTTAAAAAAATAAGAACATTCATGTGATAAAATCTCCTGAGTACATTTTTTAGCCTGCACTGCCACTGCCATCATTATGTGATGTGTACGTTCCATATATTTACTGTGAGGCTGAAATAAGCACTAACGAAGGCAAACCTATGCCATGATTAGTTGGTTGGCCTGATTATCTTGATTATGTTAACTAAGATGGGGAAACCACCCATTCTTGCCGGCATCATTCCCTGGGTTAGGTCCTGGACCGGGGAAGTACAGAGAGGGGCTGAACACAAGCAGACATATATGCATCCATCTCTTTCTGCTTTGGATTGCAGCTGTGACAAGCTGCTTCAAGCTCTTGCCTTGGATTCCCTGTGATGATGGACTATAATCCAGGTTGATCAGACAAACCAACCCTTTCTCTCCTGCTTCCTATCAGGGCATTTGTCATGGCAACAGAAAGGAAACTAGCCCAATACATAAGCGAACAACTCAGAATAGAAAATGACAATATACAATAGGCACTGGGAAATTATACCCCCCAAAGCCTCAGCAATAACTATGATCTAACACATGGAGAAGAGAAGGGAACACCACAAACAACTCCCAAGTTCCTAGCCTGAGTGTCTGGAGAAATGGGAACACTAGGGAAAGTATGAGTATGTGAGGGTAAAACTAAAAATTTCAGTTTGGGTCACATTTGAAATGTCTATTAGGGGGCTGGAGAGATGGCTCAGCGGTTAAGAGCACTGACTGCTCTTCCAGAGGACCGGGGTTCAATTCCCAGCATCCACATGGCTGCTCACAACTGTCTGTAGTTCCAGATCCAGGCAAACACCAAGGCAAATAAATAAATAAGTTTTGTTTTGTTTTTTTTTTTTAAGAAATGTCTATTAGACATTCAAGAAGAGAAATAAGCTAGAGCTGAATATAAAAATCTGCAGCCCTCACGAGACCAATAGAAGAGAATCATCGTGAGTTCAAAGTCAGTCTGGACTACAGAGTGAAACCCTATCTCAAAATAACAACAATAATAAGTTGGAGCAGTGGCTCACAGGTCAAGAGTACTGGCTGTTCTTCCAGAGAACCCAAGTTCAGTTCCTCACACCCACATAGTGGCTACTAAGCACTTGTTTCAGCTTCAGGAGATCGGACAACCTCTTGTGGACTCTGCATGTGGTGTATAAACATATCAGGTAAAATACTCATATTCGTAAAATAAAAATAAAATGTTGCCAGGCAGTGGTGGTGCACAACTTTAATCCTAGCACTTGGGAGGCAGAGGCAGGTGGATCTCTGTTAAGAGGCCAGCCTGGTCTACAGATCGAGTTCCAGGACAGCCGGAGCTGTTATATAAAGAAACTTTCTATCAAAAAGCCAAAAGATAGAAACGTGTTAGCACCAAAATAAATGTTATTTATATTGAAAGTGTGAAATAGATAATGTTCGGAGAGTGAACAGAAAGAAAGGGAACATAAAGGGTGCATGTATTTCGATGGTACTACCATTAAAGATAAAATGAAGCAAGCGTTTTAGGTAATGAAAGGATGTTACCAAGCCTTCCTCACTGAATTTGGCAACTTAGAAGTCAAGGTGGCTTTAGTAGAGCTGTTTCTCGGGAATAACGTGAGCCAGAGCTTTCCTGGAAAGAGCTGAACAAAGACTGAGGGGGGAAGATGCTAAGTAAGCCGACGCCCTAGACAGCGGGTGTAAACCGACAGATCAGTGAGCTGGAAGGTGGATGAAGTTACTCTGTTGTGTAAATGGACACCTCTAGGGAATGTGTGGCTCAAGTCTGTAATCTCAGCATTTGGGGCTTGGGCAGGAGGACTGCGAGCTCGGGGCCAGGCTGAGCGAGACCGTCTCAAAAACTAATAAGTTTTGAGCAAGCAGTAAAAAGCGAAGGTGTCCGGGGCCCGCTATCGGACTGAGGACCTCACCAGCTGTCAGCCCCAAGTCAAATCGGCTCCAGCGGCTTCCCGCCTCTCCAGGGACGCAGGGCGCACGCGCAGGCCCAGGGAGTCAGGGCGCAGGCACCCACAGCCCCGCCCTCTTTTCCGCCCTGGGCGCTTGCGCCGTGTTCTCCAAAGCCGCCTCGGCGAGCCAGGCGCCGGGCAGGAATGCTGGCCCCTTCGTTCCCGCGCTGCTTGGAAGTACCTTACCATGGTCCTGTCCCACCTACCAAGTCTGAGGAGAAACAGCACGTCGCGATGGTAACTGCGATGGCAGGAACAGGAGAGTCAGTGGAACGCTTCCTCACAGGGTAGTATCGCACTTGTGTTCGAAGGTTCGCGGGACGTCAAGAACCACACACACGCTGTTTCTCTTATGAGCGCGGTCGAGCGCAGAGGACCTCTTTGCGCATGCCCGATACTTCTCTGTGACGTGCTGCATTGCACCCTGGGAAACGTAGTTTTTTCTTTGACACTTGTGCCCAAATCTACTTCTCCATGACTTAATAAATCAGAATGCTTGTTTGTTTCCCATGTCTTTGCATACTCCCCTGAAAATTTTCATATAAATCAAACCTAAAAACATCTATGGAGATTTTCCTAGCATGTGGGGAGGTGAGGAGACCAGATCCTCAGCACCAGAAGGAAGAAAAAATTGGATTGTTGATAGGAGAACTCCGACGGTAAAGCTAAATACTCTTGGGAATCTAAAATTTATTCTTAAGTTATAAATAGAAAGTTCTGAGTTCACAATACACATTTTTATAAAATCTTTCCAGGAAATAAAGGACGTGGGCATGCAAACATTTAGCTACAAAGGTATTCCTCGTGGCCTTAGCATGGTCCTGGTTTCAATCCTGAGGACTGTACACACCCCAAGTATCTATCCTAATATTTCATACATAACTCCTAAAAAGTCAAGATGGTTTGATCCTTAGGAGCACTTGCTACTCAATTATGATGGTCAAAATTAGAATTCCAGCACCCACTTCAGGTGACCTGTAACTCTAGTTCCAAAGGATCTGATGCACACACACACACACACACACACACACACACACTGAAAATAAATGTGTTGTTTTGAGGCAGGGTTTCTCTGTGTAGCCCTGGCTGTCTTGGAACTCACACTGTAGACCAGGCTGCCTTCGAACTCAGAGCTCCATCTGCCTCTGCCTCCTGAGTGCACCACCACTGCCCAGTTTGTTGTGTTGTGTGGGTTGCATGGCAACCAGTGCTACTTGTCAAAATTCCAGCGTTTTTACACTGCAAATCACAACCTTCTAGCACCTTCTTATTTTCTATGATTTTTTTTATGTTCATTGTTGTTTTGCCTGTATGTATTTCTGTATGTGGGTGTCAGATTCTCTGGAACGGCAGTTACAGACATTTGTGAGCCTCCATGTGGGTGCTGGGAATTGAACCGAGGTTCTCTGGAAGAGCAGCCAGTGCTCTTTACCACTAAGCCATCTCTCCAGCCCATTTACTTTCATTTTTAATTATTATTACTGTGTGCTGTGGGGCTTTCCTTACGTCCGTTCCTTTGGGAAATTTTGTGTGACCTTTGATGAAGAATAAGAATATATAGAATGGCAGTCTCTTTAAACAATGACAAAAATCCTTGCACCTGTGAAGCATGATAACACCTCTATTCCCCCTGATGACACCAAGAATAGAGAAGTTAAAGACTTATTAACTGACCATACTTGGTCCCAGAGATGAAAACACACAATCCAGAGAAACAGTGGGTGCAGATCCAGAGCCTGAGGCCATTTAGTTAGCTAATCAGTGTAGAACAGTGCCCACTATTAGTGGCTTATTGGATGACTATAGCAAGATCTGGTATGCCCCACGGAGAGAAGATTCTGTTAGACTGGCTTGATTCCCTTTCTGCCATATACAGGAACATACATTCAATAAATCAGAATTATATAGTATAATGGAAAAAGAGTAAAATGTCAGGACCTTCCCTTTTGGAAGCTTATGAGGGGAACAGACTCACTGTGCCACTTGAGGAAAATTGCTCTTACAGGTTTGTTTCTCAGGACCCAGTGTCTGACACCTGACTACAAAGACTGAGGACCATGCAGGAGAAACTGTGAGAGGTGTCTGGTGGGCTTTCTGAAATTTAGAGGACTAGAGGCATTATGTTCTTGCTAAAGTTAGTGCTTTTGCTTCAAGAATAGTGCTGTAATGGCATTGATGATCGCTTTCACCCCAGAATCACAAAGTATGGGTTCAACATTGTTTGTGGTTAAACAGTAATGCGATTGATTATAGAGTATATAAGATGTAGCCTATTTTCAATAGATGAGCAGCCTTCCTGATTCACCCTCAGATCCCGTCAGTCTTCTTCCCTCACCAACTCCACGCTTCCACCTTAGGACCTGAACACCAGCAGTTTTGTTTTGCTTTTTTGAGACAGAGTTTCTCTGTGTAACAGTCCTGGCTATTCTGGCCTGGAACTAGCTCTGTAGACCAGGCTAGCCTCGAACTCGTAGAGATCAGTCTGACTCTACCTTCCAAGGTCTGGTATTATAGGTGTGCACCACCACCACCCATCTGAAAATAAGTCTTTTAAAGTCTGTAGTTACATAGTGTTCTTCTCTGATAGATGTCAGACTCTGCAAGGTCAAGATCAACAGTTTGTTTATTTAGGCATCCCCAGTTTGTAGCACTGTGCCAGGCACACAGTAAGGTATCGGATATTTTTCTATTAGAGAACATTAAGCTTCCAACACTGAAACTATTTTAGTCCCTAGACTAACAAAGAAATTAAGAAAAATGATGGGGTGGGAAGATGCCCATAGATTAAGAATAATTAAGAACGCACTGCTTTTTGCTTTTGCAAAGAACCCAAGTTCAGCTCCCAGTGTGGCTGACAACTGCCTGTGATCCCAGCCCCGAGGGGATCTGAGGCTTCAGTCTTTCTCTGGCACCTGCACTCATATGCACATACCCACACAGAGACATATAATTTTTAAAGTTTAAAAAAAGAATATTTTTGGGCTGGAGAGATGGCTCAGCGGTTAAGAGCACTGATTGTTCTTCCAGAGAACCTGAGTTTGATTCCCAGCATCCACATGGCAAATAACAACTGCCTGTAATTCTAAGATCTGACACCCTTACACAGTTGGACATGCAGGCAAAACACCAATTCACATAAAATAAAAATAAATACTTTTAAAAAAGAATATTTTCTTGCATTGAACATATGTCTAGTCAGGTTTCCTAGTTAGCCTTAACAATCAACTTGACACAGCCTGAAGTCACCTGAGAAGGTAGTCTCAACTGAAAGATTTCCCCAGGTAGACATTGCCTGTGGCCACGTCTAAGGGAAATTGTCTTGATTGCTGAACTATGTAGGAGGGCCCAGCCCACAATAGGTACCACCCTTCCCTGGGAAGGTGGTTTTGGCCTATATAAGAAAGTTAATTAACAGCATTTGAAAGGCAGAGACAGATGGATGTCTGTGAGTTAGAGGTTAGGGCAAGACAGTGCCCTAGACAGACAAGACAGTGAGCTCTTGCCTCAAAAGAAAAAGGAAGAAGCCAGACAGTGGTGGCTCACACTTTTAATGCCAAGCACACAGGAGGCAGAAGCAGGCAGATCTATGAATAGATGCCATCCTGGTCTATAGAACCAGTTCCAGGACAGCCAGGGATACCTAGAGAAACCCTGTCTCAAAGAAGGAAGAGGAGGAGGAAGAAGGAGGAGAAGGGGGAGGAGAAGAAGCCTTGTCACTTTAAAGGGTCAAATAAACCTTTTTCTCCTCTAAGTTGCTTCTGGTTAAAATGTTTCATCACAACAACAAAAGTCTGCCAATTTTGAACACGAAGCATGGTAATGCACTCCTATAATCCTAGTACTCCAGAGGCAGAAACAGATCACCTGCAACTTCAAGGCTTGCCTGGCTTACATGGTGACTTTGGGCTACCTATGTTTACATAACAAGACCCTGTCTCAAAAATCAGGGCTCAGAGAATGCTCCACTATAAGAAGAGCATTTCTTGTGGTGGACCTGGGTTCCATTCCCAGCAACCACATGATAGTTCACAGTCATCCCATCAGATGCCCTCTGCTGATCTCTGTGGGAACTGTGTACATATGCAGGCCAAATGCTGATACACAAAATGAATCTTAAAACATACATTATAAACAAAATAAGAAAACCACTTTGCATTACATTACCAGACTGGCCTCAAATTCATAGAGATCTGCTTACCTCTGTCACCTGTTTTGTTTTTAGAGGCAGATGGGGCTTGCACTCCTGATTCCACTGCCTCCCAGGTGCTGGAATTACAGATTCACCATACCAGGCCCTGCTATAGATTTCCCATTTGTCAAGATTGTTAGGATTTTGTGTGCAGTTTGGCGTGGTTTGCATATACTCAGTTATCTGGCAGTGGATTTCTATGGATGCAGGTAGGAACACGGAAAAGCAGTGACAGATAGTAGGTGACTCTTAATGCTGAGTCTACGTAGAAAAGAGCTTTCTTGTCAGATGAATATGGTTTTGATTAACAAAGAGGTTATGATTATAATAGCAGAGAAAGCAAGAAGAAAGAGAAAAAGAAGAAGAAAGGAAAGAGAGATGGGGAGCCCCCGAGAGAAGACGAAGAGAGGGAGATGCCCGTAGGAACCTTGCTGTAAACGGGGCTTGACATCAGAGCTCAGAGGGCATGGCTTTAGAAGTTATCAAAGATCACAACTATTTCTCCTGAAAGTCAAATATGGACATAATTGCTCATTATAAGACATTTGGGGTCACAGTTGTGGTCTTCATTACTTTTCCTGTTGCTATGAGTTAAAAAAAAAAAAAAAAAAAAAAACTTAAAAAGGCAATGTAAAGAAAAAAAGATGTAGACAGATTTTTCTTTTGGCTGCCAGTCATACACACACACACACACACACACACACACACACACACACACACGACACAGAGACTTATTGTTACCTATGAAGGCTCAGCCTTAACTTAGGCTTCTTTCTAACTAGCTCTTCTAACTTAAATGATCCCATTTTTATTCATCTATGTGCTGCCACATAGCTCGTGGCTTTTACCTCTCTGTCTCATTTGGCATCTTTCCCACCGAGATTCATCTCCTTTTAGCCTGGCAGTCCCACCCAACCTCTTTCTGCATAGCCATTGGCCGTTCGGCTCTTTATTAAAGCAAACAGAAGGTACCTTGTCAAAGACACATCCTCACGGTGTACAGAAAGATTATTGCACAACAGAAAGGTTTATTTGGGCTCAGTGTTTGATCAGGATTGAGCAAAGTGATGTGAAAATAAAATAAAGACATCTACCTCGACTCCATTAGAAGCTCTGCCTCAGCCCCCCCTCCAAACCCTGCCCCCCAGAAAGCCTGCCAAGTAGTGCCCCCTCAGCTGCTCAAGACTACTTCAATAGCGTATTTAAGCTCCAGTCCATAGACCTGCCCTGTGATTTCTCCTCTTCCAGCAAAATCACCAGGGAATGCTTTGCTCAAATTAAATCTGGTTCTTTACTTTTAATTTAGCTCAATTTGACTTTGCATTCATGGACAAACTCACTGTCAGGGATTCAAAATACTTATCATCTGGTGCTGAGCATGGGTGGATTTGGGCCTCCCCGGCTGGTCACTGGCCAAGGGGTGCTGTACATTCCCCACAGGTCCCTGGCAACATGAATGCCACTCTTCTTTCCCCTCACCTCTGCCACACTGGACCAACCTGTGAAAGGCCATTGTAAGAGAAACAAAGGAGACTTCCCCTCCCCACCAGCTCTGCTAATTGTAGAAAAATGTTACACCCTGCTCCCACGCCCTATAGTCAGGAAGTTAGCCCGCTGTGCTTAAAATACCTGATGTCTAACGTAACTCGGAATTCGTTCACCCACTCAGACATCTGGCCCGGCCAGGTGGCTGCACTCTGGAAGACCCTGTTCCCCCACCCTGGTAGAACTGCCCCATAAAAGGCCTGCGAGCCTTGGATTTGGGGTCGCCAGCCTCTTCTCGTGCTGTGTGACCCGCGAGCTCGTGTTTAATAAAGCTTCTGTGTGACCCGATATCAGAGTGAAGCTCTCTGTTTTGGGGCGCCGACTCTAACACTTGTGCTCAGTTAAATCACCCATTCCTCACCGGAAACCTATGAAGGATCCAGGATCTCTTCTGGGCTCACAGGCTTCTGGGTTGACTGCCAGGATCACTGCATGGTCAAATAACGTTGGCCAGTGTATGGAGCAGGGACACTCCCTGCCCCTTGGGGATCCCTTGTGTAGGAAATGTTCTGCACAGAGACGTAGCATCCTGTGCTACTTGGGTTCAGCGACACCAGCTCGGGCCCACAGATTGAAAAAGGACACAGACACGCCAGTTATTCATTCAGGGAGAATGCCCCTTTATTGAATCACCATCTCAGCTTAAATATGGGGGTTACCTTTGGCAGAAGCACAGTGGGAGTTCCCCAGGGGGCTGGAGAATGCTGACTATAGATAAAAAAAAAAAATAAAATAAATAAAAAATCCCAGCTTCCTGAACCATCCCCCACAGGCAGGAAAGCCAAAATAATATTGGACAATGAGAGACACAGGATAAATAACTAGTTATCCACAGGCTGTGTCCTTCAAGGCTCAAAGCGCAGGTAAAGGTGAGAGCAGGGACCTACACAGAGACAGTCCCCACACTGTTTGTGGCTGTAGGTTTACAGAACTAGATGAGGTTCTGTACCCTCTGACTCCAGCAAAAGGTTCGTGAATGGGTACTTGCAGGTTGAGATGCAATCCTCAGATACCCCTGGTGTGTATCCTACTAAATTTATCAAAATTGGGGTTCCTCTGCTACCTTGGTAGCTCATTGGTTAATTAGTTAAATTTCCTGTTAAAATGCAGACAGGTTTCAGATGTAACTTCCCACTTAAGGTATGGAAAGATGTTTCAGACTTCTGTCTTCTTTCTATGTTATTTTTTTAAAAAGTTATTTAGCTTTATTTATGTGCATTGGTACAAAGGTGTCAGATCTTTGGAATAGGAGTTACAGACTGCTGTGAGCTGCCATGTGAGTGCTGGGAATTGAACCCTGGTCTTCTGGGAGAGCAGCCAGTGCTCCTAACCCCTCAGCCATCTCTCCAGCCCCCCTTTCTATATCATTATTACACTGAAATTTTTGAGGTTAAGAGTCTTAGCATTGACAAATGCAGTTTTGATAAACTGATAGAGCATTGACTACAAACAGTTTTCAGAAGTTCTTAAATTTCTGTAGACTTTACTGGTCCCAGCTTTTAGAACTGCCTAGAGGCTTTTCAGCATTACTGTATTGTCTCCAGCCACATATGGCAAATGTGAATACCAACTCCACCCCTCTGAAACAGGTTCACATTAAAGAGGGTGTGGAAAGCCTACAGGTGGGTTCAACCCATTCTCCTTCCCCCACTCCTCAGCCGACTCTCCTCCTTCACTCAGCATCTTCTGTTCAGCAAATTTCCTCTGGTTGTCCTCTAAGTATAGACTTAAAGGTATGTTCCATTGGGCTAAAATCAGGTCCTAGGAAAAGTGTTTTAATCCAGAGACATGACATAGCCTTTGCTATGACAGCAAGGTATATATATACATACATACACACACACATACACACACACACACACACATATTTGTGTTGCAGCCATTTTACAGGCACCTGCATGTTCCTGGGAAAAGTTCTGCTACTGTATCCAGGAGTCTGGCCTGGTGGAATCTACTATCAGTCTCTAGAGCCTCTCTCTTTGACCCCACCCACCTGTCAGCCTGTATTTTACAGGTCCACTCCTGCCAGTCATGTGCCAAGGCCAACCCACACGGGGGCACTCCAGATATGCCAGCGTCTGCACCAGTTTCAAAGACACCAACCAGACAGGGACTGGCAGGTTGACTTCATCCACATGCCCACTCATAAAAAGCTCCGTTATCTCTTAACTCTTATTTACACCTTTACAGGCTGAATGGAGGCACTACCCCACCTCCAGGGAAACAACAGATGTGATGGTCCAAGTACTCTTGAAACACATCACCCCTCGATTGGATGGGCCATCCCCCCAAGTTCCTGGGACATCAGCACCTCTCCAGGCTCAAGTGGGTACCTATCCAGGATAGACGGTCTGTCCAGCGACTGTGACCCTCCGCCCTCCAGTTTCCCAGTTGTCACAGTGAAGAGCCCATCTGCCCTTCTGCCTTGCTCATTCATCCCTGTCAGTACAGCCAGGACACGTCGCCACTCCGTTCTCACCAGCAGTCTCCACTCTTCTGTGGATACTCCTGGTCACAGGACTGCTGATAACAATCTATTTTTTTCTCCTAGCAACTTACCTTTTCAGCTTCCTCAGAAAACAGATCCCTTAAACCTCCAGGATGGCAGTTAACTGAATGTTTCTTCACCCATACCTGACGATGAGCATGAGCCCATGAATGCCTGACACCCTCTCCCCATGCCTTCCCATGCCAGCAAGAAGTAGCCATACTTGAACTGGTGCCCATATATCCAAGAAGGTTTGGAAGTTCCATTGGAAGCTCTGCCTCAGCCTCCTTTACTCTCTGAACCCTGCTCCTCAGAATGCTCCCAATCATCTGCCCTTCACAGCTGCTCAAGAGTGCACCTAAAGAGTATTTAAGTTCTGGTCCATAGACCTGCCACATAACTTCCCCTCTTCCCCCAAGACCACCCAGGAATGTTTTGCTCAGATTAAACCTGGTTCTTTGCTTCTAATTAAGTTTGATCCGGCTTATTGCATCAGAAATTGGGAGCATTTGGAACTTTTATTTTGTGTGTAGTAGTGTTTTTGCCATGGGTTTTGGGTCCCCTGGAACTGGAGTTAGAGTCCGCTGTCATGTGGGTGCTAGGAATTGAACCCAGGTCCTCTGGAAGAGTAGACAGTGCTCTTAACCACTGAGCTGTCTTTCTAGCCCAGCATTTGGAACTTTTGTAGTAGAAGATTTCATGTGCAGATTCCCCCACTAAAGTCTCAAGGTCAGTATATTGACTTTCTCAGTTGTTTACTAGCTCCCCATTGGATATGGTAGGATAGGTAGATTATTGAATCTACTTTTTAAAAGCAATTACTAGTTTTAAATATTTTACATTAGACTGGATTTTTGTATATTGTATACAAATTGTGTATATTGATACAAAGTTAAGAATTATTTTGTAACTGCACATACATTTCTGCTCTTGTTCAAGGTATTATACTTATACAACTCATCTAACAATGTTATGCAAATTATTAGTCCTTGGAAATTATTATTACCAACTAATTAGGATATAAAAAGTGTGAGTTAGTAATTAGACATTACAATTAAACTTGAAGTCGTGGTAGGTATGTTTTCAAGGTCAAACAAAGATATATTTAAGATAGACAAGTCATCTTCAAACACTTCAGATATCTACAAAATATGGAATTTAAGATGTTTTAATAACACAGGTTTTATTTTTATGATGAGACATGTCTGCTCCTGGCAGCACCAACCTATTTCAGATAAGATGATGGACATACTTTTTTGTGGCAAAAGTTATCCACTTCTGGGCAAGAAAGTGCTCTTGCCTTGACTGTATGTTGTCCAAATGGGCAAGTAGGACACATAATAAAGGACTGACAAACTTTGCCAAGACAAGATAAGAAGGCCCGTCAGAATATCCTATTTCACAGAAAAGTCTGTAAGATATGCTAAGCCTGTAGCTAGGCATATTACAGATGAACCTTGCATGGCAGTCCATTGTCTGTCATTTCTCACAGTTTTTGGAAGTCACATGCCTGTCATTTCTCACAGTTTTGGATGTCACATGTCTAACATTTCTCACAATTTTTGGAAGTTACTTGCACTTTCTTCTAAGTTATTTCCTTCTTGAGTCTCTGATGAAATTGAAGACTAGATAGTTATAGTTTTCCTAGTTACAGATTTAAAAAGAAAAGTCACAAAGAGGTGTAAAGTGTATAAGTTTGAGAGACACAAGAAGACAGTTTTCAGCTGGTAATACAAGTTAGACAGAAAGTAAATTAGGTGCAACACTTTGAACTGGCCAAGATAGGACAAATAATGGAGTATTTTTTCTAATTTTCCAATTGCTAATAGACAATTGCTATAATTGTCTAGATATTATTGATGAAATTCTTGCCTGCACATATTTTAATTTATAGTTATTGTACTTGTTGTATATGGTTTTTCTTATATTAGTTGGAGGCAGAGGCAGATGGATTTCTGACTTTGAGGCTAGCCTGGTTCACAATACATAGTGAAACTCTGTCTAGAAAAACAAAACTAACAACAGAGCAGTGATGTTTGCTAGTGCTCCATCTTAGATTCCTGCCCAGGAGTCCAGGACCCTGCCAAGATCAAGGTTAGTCCCCCATGGACATGCCCAGAGGTCCATCTCTCAACTGATTCTGGATGCTATGGGGTTCACAATTAACATTAACTATTACAGTTGTTTAAAAACTCTTTAATTCCTGATTTTCTATATTTGCTAGTTTTTTGTTTTTAATTTTGTTTTAAATTTTTTTTTTCACATAAACCTTTTTGTGCTTGACCTAAGTATTGCCATTTTGACTTTAGACATCATTTTACCTGTAGGGTGAAACAAAGTTCAGATTCCCAGGTCTTAGGGGAACTAGAAACCTTCTAATGTCCAGACAACCTTCTTCTTAAACAATAGAAACAGCCTGTTATGCCCCTTAATTCTCTGAGACATTATGGTTGTTCCTAAGAACAGAAACAGCAAATGAATCTGATTGGTTGGGCTGAAAAGCTTACATTCTGTCTCAGTTGACAAAGATAAAATACACATGAAAAATCCCTAACCTTTAACTTCTGATTGGCAGAAATTTAAATGCAACAAATGTTTGTGATTTTTGTGCATACAAATCTGTTTCTGCCTTTGCTCAGGGCTGCCAGGAGAAACAAGGCTCCTAAGTCCTTGACCTACAGTCCTGATCAATCAGCAGCCCTAATTATGTGGTGATTTATCAAAAGACATTGGAACCCATGAATGTCTCTCTCCTTCCTCATGGTGCACAATGGGCAGGGTGTGACAGTGCACATCTGCAGTTCTAGCTACTATGGAGGAGGAGGAGGCAGGATGATCATTTGAACCCAGGAACTAAAGGCCAGCCTACTGGGGAGAGGCCAAAAAAGAGGGAGGAAGCAGGGTTCTGCCCCATTTAAAGGGTTTCTGCCTCTGAAGCTCCCCTTTTGATCTCCTTCTCCTCATTTCTGTCTCTCTCCATCTCTCTCCCCCTCCCTCCCCTGTTCCTCCGTTAATCATAACCACATTCATCGATCATAATAACAAAGTCCTTCTACATAGAAACAGCTTCTAAGTGTCTTCCGCTACCTGTCTGCCTCTGCTGCGTCCCTCATGAAGCCTCTGCATTCATAGAAATTCACTGCCAGATAATCGGGTAATTCGTGTTGTATCATGCCAGATCCACACAAAATCCTAACAAGGAGTATTTGTATAAGAAGTGCAAAGCTTCCGGTTTGATTCCCAACTGCACAAACTGGGTATAATGGAACAGGTCTGTAGTCTGGTGCTTAGCTGGGGGATGTGTGAAGATCAGAAATTCAAGGTCATCTTCAGCAGCATATGCCACAGGCCACTAAAGAATAGACAGCAGATGACAGCCAGTATTTTACAGATAGATCTACTGTATGAATGAGTCTGAGTTGAGGAACTCCACTAGGCAAAGTTGATGAAGGAATCCCCACTATATTATACAGCATTCATGATACGACCCCACTAGGCAAAGTCAGTGGGATGACTCACTGCGGATATCGGTTGTTTTCTGTCTGTATCTTTCTCTTGTGCCACCACCTCACCTCCCTAAAAGAATAGCTGTGAGATTCTTTCCATAGCCCCTTGATGATGTGTCTTATACTGGGCACTATTGTCAGTGACTTGTCAGAAGGATGACTTTTTCTTATTCCATGTAATTTTGCTGAATAAAATATACTTTCAAGTAAAAGCCAGACCTTTAGCTAAGTAAGATCTTAGCAAATCCAAAATAAGACTAGTTGCCCTGGAGATGAAGTGCTCAAGAACCAGTTTCCAGGAGTTTAGCAAAGTCAGGCATGTAACAACTTCAGTACCGTTTTTCCCTGACAGAAAAAGCCTAATAGATAACACTTACAGACACAACTCACAGCCTTAATAATTGACTTTCTGCAGTATTACTAACCTATTTATGTTATAAAATTCAAAGTCCAGGGCTGGAGAGATAGCTCAGAGGTTAAGAGCACTAACTGTTCTTCCAGAGGTCCTGAGTTCAATTCCCAGCAACAACATGGTGGCTCACAACCATCTATGGTGACATCTGGTGCCCTCTTCTGTATAATGTATACATAATAAATAAATAAATCCTTTTAAAAATTCAAAGTTCGGGGCTGGAGAGATGGCTCAGCGGTTAAGAGCACCGTCTGCTCTTCCAGAGGACCCGGGTTCGATTCCCAGCACCCACATGGCAGCTAACAACTGTCTGTAGTTCCAGTTCCAGGCAAACACCAAGGCAAATAAATAAATAAATAAATAAAGTTTTAAAAAAGAAGAAATGCAAAACGACCTTTAATATCAGCTCAAATAATGGCTAAAGTTTTGTGTGAAAGGAGACTTAGGAGAGATAGAAAAAAGAGAAGATGCAGTAATAAAGACGTTACCTTAGGAACACGCGCCTTCCCTTTGCACCAAGGCCTTTCCCCTCGCTCCTCTGAGGTTTTCTTTCTGCTACCCTGGTGGGCAGAGTGGGAACCGCTTTCTCAGGCTGCATTAAACATAGGGAATTGCAGGACAGTCTGAGCTGCAAAAGACCCCGTCCAAAAAAAAAAGAAAAAGAAAAAGCTTTCTATTGTTTTTATTTCAGTTTCTGATTTTTTTCCTTATGCATTTTAAAGTTACATTGTATTCTATTAGGGCTCTCTGTGTGGGGCATGTGTCAGCCTTAGCCAGGCAGCTTTGTGGAGATCTCAGGATAAAGTTACATTGTGTTCTATTAGGGTTGGCGGGGAGCATGTGTCACCCACAGTCAGGCATCTTTGCTGAGATAACAGGATAACCGGTGGGAACAGAACCTCCATATCATCTGGGTGGTGGGTGGGATTGAATTTAGGTCAGCATGCTTGCCAACAAATGCCTCCACCACTGCTCTGTCTCACTGATTCCCTTATCTGGTTTTGATTCAGTAAGGTTGGCCTTGCACTCCAGGACTAGAGTCATTCATTTTCCTGCTTCAGGATCCTGGAGAGCATTAGCTTGTTTGCTTGTTTGTTTGGGGCATGGTCTCTCTATGTAGTTCAGGCTATCCTGGAGTTAGCCTCAAACTCACAGACATCCACCTTCCTTTGCCTCTCGAGTGCTGGGATATTTTATTTTATATATATGAGTATTTGCCTTCTTATATGCCATGCCTGCTGCCTACAGAGGCCAGAGGTCAGAACCTCTGGAATTAGAGTTACATATGGCTGTGAGCCAGCATCTGGGTACTGGAACCAAACCTGGACTGCCTGCAGATCAGCCGTCACCTTAACCTCTGAGCCATCTCTCCAGCCTGTATGTATGCTTTGTGACTTAAAATAAATGAGACATCAATCTTTTTCTTATGTTTGAGACAGATGATCTATGTAGTCTAAGCTGACTTTGAATTTGCATTCTTTCTGCCTCGGCCACCCAAATGCTGCCGTTACAGGCCTGTGCCACGGAGCTTAGTTTAAACACCCAACATTTTGAAGTTTGGACCCCTGATGATGGATCTCTACAGGGTACTATACACTATTGGCTGTCACATACACTGTCATGGTGTATTACTTCATGCCTGCCCCCTTGTGGCCAGTGTGAATATTTTTCTAGAATGTATAGTTACTAGTAAGAACAATACTTTTATTTATTTATTTATTTGTTTGTTTATACAGTATACAGAAGAGGGTGCCAGATGTACCATAGATGGTTGCAAGCCACCATGTGGATGTTGAGAATTAAACTCAGGACCTCTGGAAGAACAGTCAAGGGGGCTGGAGAGATGGCTCAGCGGTTAAGAGCACCCTCTGCTCTTCCAGAGGACCTGGGTTCGATTCCCAGCACCCACATGGCAGCTCACAACTGTCTGTAGTTCCAGTTCCAGGCAAACACCAAGGCAAATAAATAAATAAATAAATAAATAAATAAATAAATAAATAAATAAATAAAGTTTAAAAAAAAAAGAACAGTCAATCTTCTTAACCTGACTTAGCCATCTCTCCAGCCCCATATACCCTTTCTTAAATCATCTCTGAGAGTCTGTTCTGACCAGACTGCTCTTTCTGAAATGCAAATGTGTTCATGCTGCCCTGGTCTGCCTATTCTCTGTTGGCTCTTCTGCATTGCCTTCTTTCCTCAGAGACACTGCACATGCTCAGAGGGCATTCCTTCCCCGATTCTTCTCCCTCTTCCTCCCCTCCTCCTCTCCCCCTCCCTCCTCCTTTTTCTAAGAGTTATTCATTGTTTTATGTGCATGAGTGTTTGTACACACATATGTACATATGTGTGCAGCATTCACAGAGGCCAGAAGAGGGTTTTGGATCCTCTGGAACTAGAATTACAAATGGGAACTCCACCCAGGTCCTCTGGAAAAGCAGCCAATATTATGAATTGCTGAGGTGTTTCTCCAGCCCCTTCTCTCCCTTATTTATATCCATGGCTTTCACTTCCTGACTGGGTCATCCTCTCTTCCAGTCTCTCACAATCCTGTGTAGGTCTTTGTCACTGTGGCAATAACCAAGTTACAATTTTAGGTGATACAGAGATAGTGGTGATGGTATCATACTTGTACTTCTGGGAATCAAACCTAGGCCACGGGTGAGTTCTCTACCATCAAGCTATAATCTCAACCCAACAAGTGTAGCATTTGATTTATGTGTGCCTTGTCTTTTATTCCTTGGATATTAAACTCCATGAAGGCTAGGCTCTGTTCTGTGTTCTCAGCTTGGAATTTAGCACAAGTATTTCTCAAGTAAGCCAGGCAGTGGTGCACTCAGGAGGTAGAGGCAGGCCAGTCTCTGAGTTGAAGGGCAGCTTAGTCCACATAGTGAGACTCTGTCTCAAAATTTTTTTCTTAAATAAAAGAGCAAATGAAGGTGCCATTTCTTGCTTGGGAAGGCTGTGGCAGGCAGCATTTTAATAGGGTAACTGCTGCAGACTTTGGTCCTCAGCTATACAGGACCAGAAATTGTATTCTATTATGAATTTCTCAGGACAGGTTCCCAATGATGCAGTCCCCAAGAGTCTGAGTCCACCGAGTCATTTGGAAAGAATAGTGGAGCTGACCAGAATATTCTCTTTTCCGGGAAAAGTCTCAGCATGTGAGGAAATCTCTGGACGCTCTCTGTTCTCATCTGTAATTGCATCATCATGGAATGTTAGATTCAAACTCTTCTCCAAAGCATCTTGAAGCATCTCAGAGAAGTCAGGTGTGGCAGTCCACTTCTGTGATCTCAGCACCTGGGAAACAAAGTCAGGCAAACTGTAAATCTGAGAGCAGTCTGAGTTACATAGGAAATTCCCAGGCCAGCATGAGCTACATAGCAATACTGTGACTCAAGAGGATTTGGGGGGGTAGCTCAGTGATGGGTTGCAAAGGCTTGTGTTTAATCCTTAGCACGTGGGAGAAAAGTTACAGAGATCTTTACTGAAGGACACTGAGAAGTTCCAGAGCACCATTTCCCTTTACAGAGCCCCTTGTTGAGTTCCACTGCAAAAGCATAGCTTACAACATCTCTCTGCTTTCTCCTCATTGTGAAAGGTCAGTTTGCCTGGAGGCTGCAGATATCGCTCAGTTTCTCCCTGATCATGCCCACTCCATACTCATTTGGTGGAAACAAACAGCTATCTCTCCAAATATGGTCTCTCTTGGCAGGCAGGTAGAGGAGACTGATTTTAATTTAATGAGTTTTGATCCTAGTGCACACACAAAAGCCACAGTATAACCAGGAGGTGGCATAGTGTGCATAGGATCCAAGGATAGAAGGGAGGTGTGAAACACAGGGACTCATGGCAATTGCTTTATGTCTACTGACAATTTACACACTATGACAAAGTCTGAACCTTACAATATATAATGGAGAAAATAAACTTCTCCATAATCCCAGTCTAAACTATATCCACTATGGAGTTTGGTATATGTTTTACTGTCTCTCCTTTTCCTGCTCAGGAAATGAAATAAATTTTATTACTAAAACAACACAAAGCATTATAAAGACAGGTGTGGTGGCACATGCCTATAATCAATCCCAGCACACTGGAAGCTAAGGCAGGAGGGTCAGAGTTTGCGGCAGCCTGGGCTACAAATCAAAATTGTGTCAAAAACTGGCAGACAGATAACCTGTGGAATCTTGCTGGGTGTGATGATGCTTGTTCGAAGATCATCCTCCCAGGGCAATGTGGCTGGACTCCTGGGTGTTTGAGCAGTGTCTGGGACAGATTCCTCAGTGTTACCTTGGGACATCCCTAGCCTCCAGACATGCAGCCTGGCAATGTTGCTGGCTCACTTGTTAATGTGGGAGTTAGTAATTAAATCTGGATTATTATCCTCTCCAAGGAGTCTTCACCCAAAATTACAGTACCATGCTACCCACATACTTTTTGTCCCAGCACTAGGCTTTTAAGTCCCCTCCAAAATGGAGTATGGTGGCACAGGGCTGTAATTTCAGCCTGCAGGAAGCCAAGGGGAGGATAGCTGTTTAGGAGGTAGCTTCAGTCTGGGCATGGTGGCACATGCATTTAAATCTAGCATTCTTTAGACAAAGGCAGGCAGATCTCTGTGAGTTAGAGGCCAGCCTGGTATACATAGTGAGTTTCAGGACAGTCAGAGATAAAGAGATCCTTTCTCATAGAGAGAGAAAGAGAGAGAGAGAGAGAGAGAGAGAGAGAGAGAGAGAGAGAGAGAGAGAGAGAGAGATGGAATAATTCTTTTGTGCATTGTGAAGATGTGTTGCTCTCCTTGGTTTAATAAAGAGCTAACTGCTCTTAACCTCTGAGCCATCTCTGCAGCCCAAGAAAAAAATTTTTAAATATATTTTTATTTTATTTATATGTGCATTTGTGTCTTTCATGGGCATTGGGATCCCCTGAAATTGCGTTACAGACAGGTGTGAGCTGCCATGTGGGTGCTGGGAATTGAACTCATGTCCTCTGGAATAACAATCAGTGGTCTTAACTCCTGAGCCATTTCTCCAGCCCTCAAGAATTTTTTTTTTTTTTAAAGATCAAAACAAAGCAAGCAAGAAAACAAACAAAAACAAGAACAAAACAAGTCTTGGACTATCCATCTTTCCACCTCTCCAACACCTCTTCATTCATCTAGTGGCACTGGAAGTGGTGTGTGACTATTAAGGTCCTGAAGAAATCCCACAAAAGGTCATCATCCATGTACACAATCAGCAAGAGTGTCTATTATCTTGAGAAAGCTTCAAGTATGCTGGGGCCTGCCATCCCGCACTAAGGCAAGATTGGCTCCTTTTAAGCATAGCTAAGGGGCGGTCCTAGAACAGTTAGGTCATTTTAGACATGATTGGCTTAAGCAATGGGCAATCATATTAGTGTGTTCTATTTGGCTGGAGCTAGTTAGGGGCTGCTCAGGGCTACAGTTTCCCATTTAGGGGCAGGCCTCCACAAGTTTTAGGTCTTGTCCTTATTTGTTTATCTGTTAACTGTGGCTCCTTCTTGATGTGAGAGGTATTGGAAATCGATTGTCCTCTGTTGTTTGGTCAGCCTCAGGAAACTGAAAGTGAGGCCTGATCTCTGAGAGAAGACTGAGCAACCTGTTCTGGTGTCTGCTCGGTCCTCTCAGTCACACAGCAGACCCTTTTGTCCAAACAGCTTTACTTGCACATGTTCATTGCAATGAGTCTGGTTCAAGGCCTCTGGTTTCTGGCTCACCATCATCACTGGATCCTCACCAAAACAATATCCCAGGGCTACCCTGAGTCTTAGAGATCCTGTGAGTATTGTTCCTTCATGGTTCCTATGGCCCCTGTGACACAGATCACAGACATCAACATAGACCCAGCTGCAGCTGGACCATGGACCCAGACATAGCCCTTGGCAGCAACTCAGGCCAGGCTGACATGCTGGCTCTGGGTGGCAGCACAGGCAGTGAGATGAGGATGGCTCTGGTGAAAGCATTACCCGCAGACTCCAACAAAGCCACAGACCCAATCCTGGGCTTCTGTGTAACCTTTGGTGGCAGCATGGGCTTTGGGCTTTAACAGACTCTAGCAGGACCATCAACCCAGACACAGTTCCCAGCAGCATCTGGGTTGGGATGTCACCATTGCCCCAGGTCACAGTACAGGCCACTCAGATAAGCCAGAAAATCTTTTTAAAAGATTTGTGTGTGTGTGTGTGTGTGTATGTGTGTGTGTATGTGTGTGTGGTGAGTGTGTGTGTATGTGTGTGTGAGTGTGTGTGTGTGTGTGGTGAGTTTGTGAG